>LKNJ01006461.1:0-17628 GCA_002120245.1 Maccullochella peelii
ACGCTGAAGTCATGTGACCGTGGTGTAGCTGGTTTATAGGCTAACGTTAACGCTTCTGCAGACTGCATTTATGCTTCAAACATCATAAAAGTGGTGTTGATTATCTCGCTGAACAAAACGTGTCAGTATCATAAACTTTTGTTTGGCACAGAGTTTGTTTTCTGCAATAATCCAAAATCCCATTGGCTTTTTGTGGAGGGAACCAGGGCGATGCTAACTTTCGGGTTGGACTACAAAAATACTTCATTCCTGCAGAGCTCTATGAAGGCACATTGAATTATTGGTGCTCATCTGATGTATATGCTCACCTTATACATATACAGTGNGCATTTATGCTTCAAACATCATAAAAGTGGTGTTCATTTGTGAAGATTATCGTGCTGAAGGAAACATGTTAGTATCATAAACTTTTATTTGCCACAGAGTTTATTTTCTGCAATAATCCAATGGAAAAATCCCATTGGCTTTTTGTGGAGGGAACCAGGGCGATGCTAACTTCCGGGTTGGACTACAAAAATATGTCATCCCTGCAGAGCTCTATGAAGGCACATTGAATTATTGGTGCTCATCTGATGTATATGCTCACCTAATACATATACAGTGAGTATTATGGGTTCAATAAAGGAGTATAGTGAGTAAAAGTCAAACTACTGCTTTATGAAAATACAACTTTGATTTCAGTTTTTGAACCTTGTTCACATCCACAGTAACATTATCTCACAGAAAGTCTGAGTTCAGTCGAGTCTGTAAGTTTTACTTCACTCATTTGCATCATCTTATATTTGCCACCACAGCCACAATCATTACATCTCTTAAAACCAGTAACAGTTTTGAACTAGTGAATCAGCAATGAGATGTGGTCGATTTTTATCATCTCACATGTGAGAGACTGCTTTTGAATGCTATCTAATAAATCAAGCGCCCCTCAGCTAGTTTAAATATTTGAAGCCAAACACAAATACAGTCTGGTTTTGCCTGGACCCCACCACCACACAGACCACCTCAAACTCTCTATCGGAGCCAGGACTAAACGTAAAAGACCTCCTTCAAAAGTGTGAGTTTAATGACCTGCACTCAGTTTTATTTACAGAGTACTTCAGCAACCTCAGACATTTAACCTTCGGTGTAATCTGCACCAGAAAGGCCTTTGCAGAAACTCACCTTTTACAACACTCAGGAGTGTTGTAAAAAGAGAGGCACTCCTATGACTCCATATTGATCTGGTCTGGTCTGGTCTGTGTGCGCTCCCTCTCACCTATATGCTCCTACGTATGCAGCCCTGTGCATCTAATGACCGCCACCCAGTGTCCAAAAGGATTCTGCAAGATATAATATGACATGCCAACAATACACATAAATGGCTCCTACATATAATGTCAGATGACTAATGCTTTTCTTTCATAGATTCATTTCAGTCATCAGTGAAAGCAAGTATCGTGGGTGTAAATATTATCCCACAGACTGAACAAAACTAGCAGAAGTCCTCAGCGACTGTTTGCTATATAAACTTAAAATGTGAGGACACCAGTGTGATCCAAATTATAATCAGTTCATACAAAGGAACAAACATTTGAACTATATCTACACTATATCAATACTTGATGACGAATAAACATTCAACTAAATATATAAAAGGAAAATGGGAATCAGAGTTCACAACATGAAAATCTCAGATGAGGATTGACAAAACATGACGAAAATACATCAAACATCCACCAATTCTCTTGGAAAGATCTGATCAGTTTTTGTTTTTTTTTAATCGGTCAATAGTAAATATTTAAATGTAAATCTAGATGCAGATCGCTCACATGTATTTTGGAAATGTCACAAGTTATTGATGTTTTGGAAAATGGTCTACAAAAGATTCTAGGATATGATAATCCTATGAGCTCCATGGTGCTCTAATCTGTGTAATTTTAATTTTACTAAAGAAAATGTACGAATAAGGGCTCGTTGGCTGGTCAAAATATTGTTAATAGCTGGTAAAAAAAAAGCTATCACAAGGAAATAGGGTAAAGTGGACCCCCCTACCCAGGAACAATGGATAGAGATAGTTATAGATAGATATGTAGATAGATAATAAATCTACATAATGGAAAAACTGACATCATTTGATGTTACAAGAAGCACAGATGGAAGAAAAGTGGGAGAAATGGACCATTCAGGACCCAAAACAGCGACAAAGACAATATTATTATTATTTTTTGTAGTTTTTTGCAACATGTTCATCTGTTGGTTTTATAAGTTTATAAATGTTGAAATCATCAATAAAAACTAAAGTGAATAGAAAAAACCCCCCATTAAGACACATCAATGCTGTGTTCACAGCTTGTTTCTGCTGCCAACAAGTGGAGCTTTAAGGAAAATAAGCCCAGAAAATGTGTGCTTTTTGTGGAGGAACCTCCATGATGTTAGAAGGTCAACAGTATTATTTAAATCAGGCTTGTATAGCGGCTAATCAATATATCGATCCTGGCTTAGTTTTACAATATTGCCAAAGCAAAAGAAGAAGTAAAGTTCCCAGCAGAGTGCATACAGTGAGCCAGGCTCAGCTGGCTCCACAGTAATAAACTGGTTTGAGGTCGTACCCTCCACACAGGCACCTCCTGGCAGGCCTCTCTCACTCCTCTGAGCCCCCCCCCCAGTACCACCTCGTCCTCTCCTCCTCCTCAGCCAAACCCACCCGGGCTTTTAACTCCTCCTCCTCCTCCTCTCCTGTCCAACCCCAGCCAGCCCAGCTCCTCTTCCTCCAGCCCACCAGTCAAGCCGCTGGTGTACCACTCTTTCACCACTGAGAGCTCACCATGATGATTTTATTTCCTTTATCCAAACGTGTTCTGCCATGTTGGTGCAAATCCTCTGCTTTCTGCTCAACACTTCAATCATGTTAATATAAGCTGAAGCAAATTGAAATGCCTCCGTACCGTCTGGGAGGAAGCTGTAGCTGTTTCTGTGCTGGATTCACTTATGAGAAGTAACCCGCTGCAGAAGATCAATAAGAACCAACCAGATGTCTTCAGTTCCAGTCTGTTTATTTTATCACCATCACAACCACATTCCTGCACAACTGTCCGGTGAAGGTTTCCCTGCATGGTTTTTGGTAGTTTTTTAAACTTCCTCCATGACAAATTTAGTTTGACGTCCTCCATCGTTAGCCAGCCAGGCTACATGAATATTTGCCGCCTGTGTGTTGCGTTCATGTGTTGTCACGTAAATAACAAACCCCAGCACTGAACAGGAAGCACCGTGTCAAGTATGACGTGACCGAACCCGAACATCATTTCTAAATTTTCGTCCAAACACGGTCCGATCCTTTTAATAATTTATGTAGAAATCACACTGTACGTCCGCTAAAGCTAAATGAGTTCACTTGGAGTTTTTTTACCAGGCGACATGAGAACACGAGACTATTGCAGTGTCTCAATTTGGATACTTCTGTTAGTACACTTCCATGTAGGACACTGTGTTCTTACTTGCGTAGTGTGGGATTTTCGACAGGGTAGTGTTGTCTCAAATGAAACACGGCTGGAAATGACTATCGCAACATTGTCCGCTTCTTCTTCTTTTTATTGACGACTCACAGCCTTGTGCAGCGTTATCTCCAACATCTGACCGCGATTGTCGGCCGCCAAAATATCCACTGGCTTGTTTGCTCACTTGAGTTCAATTCTTTTACTTTTAGTGCGGTGTTCACCGTAACAATCGCAACCGCGGCCGCCGTACTCACAGTGCACTGCACTTTGCCATACTTGTCAGTGTGAACGTACTCATGCACTCAAAATATCAAGTGTAAGTACGGAAGAACACAAACTGAGACACAGCTTATGTAACTTCTCCCACTTTTAAATGAAAAGTTGAATTCAAAAGCAATAAAACGCACCGTCGCTCAGTTCAATACACTCGCTGCTACAGCCTTACGGTAGCTTACGGCGGCTAATGTTAGCAAATATTGCTCTATAACGCACAATACTGAGTCACTTCACTTATTTCATGACTCTTCTCCACTTGTCCTACTGTTACATTAGTTTAGCATTTAGCTAAATGTTAGCATTATTCCATTACTGTCAGTTGAAGTCACTGTGGCCACTGTAAAATCGAAATAATATATATCAATTAATTTTTCGGTACATTCTTTTTCAAGGACGGTCTTTCAGTGAGGTCGCTAGAACTTAATATGTTCTATATTGTGAGGTTTTCCTACATTTTACATGCAGTGGAGGGAAAAAGTGAAATAACTTCATTTGAAAGGTGGAGGTGCACCTGAAATGCAACTTACTGCAGAACCCAGCAGCATGGAGACGCTCAGAGAGGAGAGGGTCTCCCTGATGCTTGCAGTGTGTGTGTGTGTGTGTGTGTGTGTGTGTGTGTGTTAAAGAGCGATGAATTGATGTGCCGTTTGTCTCAGTCTGACTCATCCATATCAGCTGAACACAGAGAGAAAGAAAGAGTGCAGGTGATCAGATTCCAGTCAAAAATAGTTCAGAAAAAGAAAAAACTAACAAACAATTCAACAGCAGCTTCCAAAATCACCGTCAAGTTGAACGAGGAGCTCTGCGAAACAGTTTCAACACAAACTGAACTTCATCAACACAGTTTTTTATCACTGTTTCCGATGAGGTGTGCACAATAATAATCTGTTTCGGGGTTCATGCTGTTCGTCCCGTTGCCTGCGTTCGTATCTGGTGACATGTATCCACGTGTGTCTTTGAGTGTGTGTGTGTGTGTGTGTGTGTGTGTGTGTGTGTCCTGCGGCATTCAGTTCACAGGTTGGCAGGAGGACGTGAAGGTCAGTAAGCTCCACTGCAGGTCAACAGTCATTAAAACACACACACACAGTTACGTATCCCCTTTCCTCTCACAGCGGCCGGTATATTACAGACGATATCATGAGTGCTGTCAGTATCTGCTTTTGTGTGTTCAGGGTTTGCGTTTTCTCTCATTAGAAGTCAGTCCGGATCAGAGCGACAGATAAAAGCCTAAAATGTAAAATGAGATCAAATGTTTTGGTGTTTTGGCAGCGGTGAACCAGAAATCTGTGTTTTTGCACAAAATCTGGGGTCATTAAACAAAACTTTGTACCTTTTGAAAACAGAATTTGATCCAGAATGAGACATAATCTTTAATTGTAACCTTTAATTATATCCACCGTCATGTTTTACCCAAATGGTGCCAACTAGCACTTATTAATATTACATATTAATGTGATAAAAACCCGTTGCTCTGACACGTCTGTTTGCCAGACGACAGCTTGCACCTTCTGCCTGCCGAGAGGAAAACGAGACCGGACCTTTTCAACAGGAGAGCAGCAAAAACATCAGACTGTGTGCAGTGAATTCATAAACAATTGTTCATTTTTAAATCTTTAAGGATCCTGTTGGCTGTTCAAAAAGGTTTTCACACGTGGAAGAAAGCTCATCATCCAGCGCGCACAAAAGAAACATTTATTCCTTTGTGAACTGCAGCCGCTGTAATTTTTCCTCCAAGCCTCCTCAGCTGACCTAAAGAAAACGCTGCCAGCAACACATCTCCTCATCAACTAATGTGCTGACCAAGTTGTACACACCTCGGCGGTATTTCCACATCAGACTTGTTCGACTATTTGATGATGACGATATTTGCTGCGAGCTCGTAAAACACCTTTCGCACCACGACACGAGGTGTTCGTGTCTGCAGAGGCTCGTGAATTCTTTCTGCTCACAATCTTGCTCTACATATGACCCCGGGCCTTCTGGGTATCTGGGGTAACTTCCTCTGATGTGCACAGTCACTCAAACACACACACACACACACACACACACACACACACACACACACACACAAAATCCACTGATACATGGGATATCATCCTCTGATGCAGCTGTTAGACAAACACACGCACATACCACAGCTAAATGGTTAGAAAGTCTTTGAAAATCAAATAAACCCTTTGATTATATAACACACACACACACACACACACACACACACACACACACACTTCCCCCTGTGGCGGTGAACAGGAGGAATGAACATCTGCATTTGTTCTTGTCAGGACTGGATTGAAGGCTTGTTTGTATGTTGGATGCACAGGCTGACCCAGATGGACAGAAACTGTCTGGAAGAGCGATTCGACTCATGGCCCCCCTGGTTACTGTTGCTATGTCCCCAAAGAAATATATTAAAGAGACAGAGCACATTTAAGCCCCGCCCACACCGGAGGGGAAAACAAGGCCCTCACTTCGGTCTGCTAGCAAACAACAGAAACATGCCAAACAGCTGCTGTGTGGTGGGACGCTCTACCAACAGGGTCAAGAACCCAGAAATAACTTTTTATGAGCTGCCGAACTCAAAAACTGACCTTTAAGAAGTCAAAGTGGATCCAGATGTGAGGCGTCAGCAGGAAGAACGGGAACAGCTGATGTGAAGCTTTGCTCTTGCTTTGGTTTGTGTTGGCATCAGCTCGGTTATTTGTTTTGCTTGAGTGTGAAAAAAAAGGAGGTTGGAGGCATTAAAACAGGAACTGCACTAACTGGCTGTAATTATTGATTCATCAGGCTGAACAACCAATCAGACAGCTCTTCCTCACCGCCACCAATTTCAACACAATAAACTAAACTGAGCTGTTCCCGCTAGCGCCAAACACAGCGGATGCACACTGGATAACATTAGCCCATTAGCTGTTCATGTTCACTCACTGTTTCCATCTCACATTAACAGTCGAATGGTTTCGTTGGACCGCTGGGTTTTTTAATTAAAGCTGAACTAATCAACATGTTTTAGAGAATTCCCCTGAATTCTACTGCGCATTTTAGCATCTTTCAGCTAATTGTTTTGGTTTTACTTTACTTCAACTTCACTGTTTTGGTTCTTTGGTTTCTTTCTTTGTTCTATAATCCTCCCTTTTATCATAGACGTGGATTTGAAACAGCCTGACAAATATTATTCAGGCAATCTTTACGATACACATGTCAACCATAGACTGTATATAAAGATGGACGACATGACAGCGCCAAAACATCTGGATCGCCCCCTGGTGGCTGGCTGCAGTATAGATCATAAACCCCGCCTCCTCCATGTTAGTGGATGGGACATGAGCCAAACTGAAAAATCAAAGTACACGTCAAATAAAATGTTCCCAAAGATGGTTTCTGATGATTTTAGGTAGTTTTTCTCACGCTGTTTGTTCACGTGTTAATTTTTCTGATAAGTTTGGTTTTAATTAGATATTTGATGCTATAAAAAGGGGGTGTGACGTCATGATGGACAGGTGTGTGACCTCGATATGGATCACTGCTGCGCAGACTCTCGGCTCCAAACTGATTTGTCAGACGGAGATGCGTCGTCCATCTTTATATACAGTCTGTGGTGTCAACTAAGACAGGCGATCTCCCAACAGACTGAGTGAGAGGTGCTGCAGGTTAAGAATAAGCTTAAAACACAGAATTAGACCCTGTGAAGGGAACAACTGTTAAATACCAAGACGGGTAACAGCTTTCACCTGGATTTATTTAGTCAGTCAATCACAGAATCATTTCACGGAAAAAGCAGGTATTTTGAACAGCTTGTCCACTCAGTGTATACACAACCTTCCCAAATCCTGCTTCGTTCCAGGGCACCACCACCACCACCTGGGTATAATCTCTATTAACCATCATTAGCATTCCTCCCATATTTCCCATGCTCTGTTAGCGTCTGACAATTAGCATTCTGCTCATATTTCTCCAATTGCTCTGACAGGAGGATTCCTCACTGACAGCTCCTGTCAACACGGCAGCTGAACAGCTGCGAGCAACAGACAGATGAAGTCCGCTGATGAGCTCTTGTCTTCTTCTTCTGAGGACAAGCTGATAGCGTCTTATTGTCAGACCGATCTCAGCGGGACAAAGAGTGTCAACTGCTCATCTGTCATCTCCACTCGTCTTTTAACTGCCCCTTTTCAACCCTCCTTTGTCCTGAGCCATTCTCTCCTTTCTTTAAGCCCCTTTTTTTGTCTGTTGAAGATCTCATTTTCAAGCTTTTCTGTTTTCCACTCCTCTTTTATTTCTCTTTTTCTCCGACATCCCCCTTCCAATCATTCTTTATCGTCTTTGGCAGCCTTTACTCTTTTTTTCTGATCTTTCTGTCTAAACTGCAGTCCCTTCTTTCCTTCTCTTTCCTTCTCCTCTTTTTTTTTTTTGCCTCTGCATTTTCTCATGTTCTCTCTCTTTCTTCGCCCCACTGCCTGTCCATCACAGTGATGTTGAGGTGATGATATACAGGAAGAGGATTGTGGTAAAGCAGAGCAGAGTTGGACAGTAGGCTCCTTTATCCCACTGTAATGCACAAAGAGGACCCAGAGAGACAGGGGCCCCTCGACCACACTGAGAAGGATATGAGTGCTGAAACTGCAGGGAGAAGGTCGAGGGCCCCTGTACAATACGGCTCCTGTACACGTGTGTTTTCCCTGTGAGGATTCAAAACTTCTTTATAATCCAATTTTCCTAAACTCTAAAAGAGTTTAACTCTTTCTCTTACATTAAACTCAACCCTAAGTTTAGTCTTAAGCATAATACTAAACCTAATCCTGACCTTAACCCCTTCACCTCCACTCTAAACCTCAGCCTCAAAGGGACTCTAGATGACTTCCTCTCATAGTTCCTGATCTGCCACAAGAGTCCCAACAACAGCAACAGAAAATCTTCTATCGAGCAGTTTTATTTTGTGAGCAGCAGTCTCCAGGCGGCGGCTCAGTGTTGGCCCAAACTTTCTCCTTAGTTTTTGCATTGTGCAAGTGGCCCACTTAAAAAACAAAAAGCCATGCTAGCCCAAGGTTGTAGGAATGGCGATGTTTGTCTGTTGGTCCGTCCACTGCTGTGGTCCAGACTGAAATATGTGGACCACAACTATTGGATGGATTGCTATGAAATTTCACAGATATTCATGGTGCTCAGAGGATGAATCCTACCGACTTTGGTGAGTCCCCGACTTCACCTCTAGCGCCACCACAAGGTCAAACTTTAAATATGTCAAATAGCTGCTGCTACAGTAACACCAGTAATGTCTTTTACCATATTTCATGGTCAAGGGGAAAAAGGGCAATAAATCATAAATCCATTGAATTCATTAAACACATTGAATCAAAGGGTGACAACCTGAAGTATAAAAAGAGGAATTATGTCTTAGATTTTGGTGACAAATCAGCACAGTATTTAAATATTATCAAGCAGAAAGAAAGGCTGTTTTTCTACTTATTATTTGACTTAAAACATTTGTTGTGATGGCAGACTGTCCTTCTTGTTTTAAAGAGAGGTAAAAGGACCTTATACTGCAGAAGGTTCAAAGTCACTGAACTCCTTTCTTTAAGTAACAGAGTGGAGGTTAAGAGTTTGAATGAAGAATGAAGGTGTGTTCCTATAGATGAGAACCTAAGAATGGGCCCTTTCATATGGCTTTGCATTCATCAGGAGGGATGGAAGGACGGAGGGAAAACGTGGCGTGTTTTGGGCACGTGAATCTCTCAGTTTGAAGTTTCTCCCACATGATAGAGATTAGGAGCCCGGAGACTCCTTGTGTTTCTATCCGTCTCCTTCCTCCTCTCTCACACATGTTTGTCTTGCTAATGATGAGGAAGAGGAAGGGAGAAAGAGTGCAGGAAGAGAGACATTTGGTTCCCCTCAGAATATTGGACACGTGAGGTGTGGAGGGAAGGTGAAGGCCTCCTTTTGCTGCCTCACGGCTGCCTGCTGTCCGGGTGGAGGGTTGGCTGGATGGGATGTGCTGCGCAATAGTTAGGCACTAATGCTTTGGGCCAAGACCCAAACAGGGCTCCTTGTTTTGTTTTTTTTGACCAAAATAACAAGGAACTTTGCAGATACTCTTACAGTAATCATCAAGTTAAGAGTTTTCGGCAACTGAAGTGGTTTGGTTGAAAGGGTGTAAATGATCAGTCTTCCCACTTCTTTCTTTATACTTGTGTGTTAAGGGGGTACATTGTACCTAGGGCAGCTATGTGCACAGGCTTAGTTGTCAGTTGTCTTCTCCTTTTCAGTAACGCTGTTACACCGCAAACCTTCTGTTCACCGTGATCGCTGCTCCTTAAGAATCAATGAACATAAACACTGCGATTGCATGGTGGTAGTCTCCTGATCAGTAATGAGCAACAAAAGCAAAAAACGTAACCTGGATGTAACTACACCATCACTCTGTGTCACAAAGTAAATTAATATAAACACAGTTACTTTGGGGAATATAATTAAAGCATGATACTGCCTGATCACGTTCGATACATGCATCTAACGTTGCAGTGGTGAAATCCAGTGCTCGACTATAAAGCAAAACCTACACCGCAGGTATCTACGGCAGGACCTCCGTTAACCCCTTTGTGTTGGCTATAGATCCAGCTTTAAAGTGTGCGGTATGCTCAAAATGAAGCAGTTCTTACAATGTGAAACGTCTGAAGGCGTGTTTATGGTTGTTCTGAACAGCCTCAGTCAGAGACGTCATCAATGAGAGGGACTAGACGTGATAATGGTCCAAATGGGATAATGGCACACACTTTCTCCTCAACAGTATTCATAGCGTTGCTCTCTGTCGTACATACTTAAAGTGATAGAAATAGTTATGTAAAGAATGAAAAAAAGAGCTTAAGAAGCTCAAATCCTGCCTACTTTCACACCTCCACACAGCTGACCGATAACTGTCTGAAGTGAGCTTGATTGTCGAAATGTCGGTTTTGGAAAGTTACATAAATTGTCTGATTGAGCCCGCCCACTTCAGACATCGTCAAGGTGTGGGGGGGGACGGGGTTTCAGATGTTGTTCAGCCATCCGACAAGCACATCGTGTGAAGCATACTGACGCCTTTACACCTCCCGCAGGTCTGCAGCAGTGAGTGGTGTGTGGGCAAGCAGCCACCTCGAAGGTCTTGGCCCCGTGACAGTAAACACTAAAAGTATCTCTGCTGGTACTGTAGTTGGACTCAACTGTTTTTAGCACAAACGTGGATGCATTAAGAGATCTGGATACAGTGTTCAAAGACGGCGCCCTCTTCTGTCCAATGAAAGTCGATCATCAAGCACAGATGGTGAAATAGTTCTTCAAGCTTCAGCATTTTTTCTTTATTCTGGGACAGGTGCAGTTGAGCCTTCAGTCTGCACTCAGAGAATCTGCTATCTGCTCTCTCTCTGCGATACGATTACATTTACAGAGAAAACTCGTGTCGGCAGAAAGAAATCTGTGACTTCTGATGATGCACCGTCACAAAATCAAACTGAGAAACACACAGACAAATATTAAATCAGATGATTTTTTTCTGTGGCTTGTAGCTACTCTGACAATGAAGAAAGAACTTCCTCACATACTGAGGTCCGAGCTGATGAGAAGTAGCCATGTTAAGAACGAGAAGTATGCAAAGGGATGAAAAGAGAAGACATTTGGGTTTACTATAGAGCGATACGGCCACGTGGGAGGTCCTGTCATGCTGGTGTGATTCCCTCCCGCTTCACTTGGTTGGAACAAAAGAGCTTTTTGGTTTTGCCTTTCACCACAAACTTAATTACTCATAACTCAGCTGCCACAGATCAAACATACAGTAGGAACAAAGTGTGGAACAGAGTCGGCTGATATTGTCTTTGTTGGTTTGTTCAGTTTCGCTGTCACCAGACACTTTAATGAATTGGATTAACATAATAAAGATTTCTGTCTTCACTGTGCTCTGCAGCTCAAATGTGAGATTAGATTTTTTTCTAAACGATTTCTTGGGAACACAAAGTAAAGCTCTGCAAGCTTTGACTCCTACATGCACCCTATCAGTATCCTGAACTGATGGTGAACCGCTGAAATATATTGGGCCTCATGCAAGAGCATTTTCACATTCTTATCCTAAATCTCTCTTATGTTTTTCCTTAAGGTTTGTCAGATTCACCGAACTCTCTTAACTGCACAAGCTTGTTGTAAATCGCTCGTTTCCACCTGTTCATGAGGAGGTGCAGAGATTTGATCATTAGCATAATCGACACACCTAAACTGCCATATAACGCTGCCAGTTCTGCTCAGTTTGTGGGCAAGTTTCATTCACACAAAAAGAAGGATTTCACACCATCAAGCTTCTGCTGTCAAATCAGCAGACAAAATGTGATGTAACGTAATGTCAGTATTTGAGCACCGAAAACAATTAGAAAACAAAAGTACAGCTGCTAATGTCGTGCCGTCAGAGCAGCGCTGTGCTGCGGTTTGACAGGAAGTTAGACGCTAAAAAACTCATTTAAAAAGCAAAGCGGTCCATGACTTGATGGGAGGCGTTCGAGGGGACGTGACAGTCGTGATATAATATTGTACAGCGGGTGATGTTACACTGTCAGCTGTTATAACGGATCGGTGATGTTCACCTGGACAGCTGTCAGTGAGAGAACTTCCCTAGTAACTACTGAAATGTGGCCTGAGATTTGCTGTGCCAAAATATGGCAATAAAATCACAAAATCTAAAAAATCTCAGTAAATTTGGAAGCCATGATGGTGATGATGAACAGAATATTCATTTGCATGAAGTTTATGTTTGTTATATATTCTATTTTGGTGGATTTTGCCTTCATGTTTAAACTCCAAATTCAGTTTAAAGTGTTATAATTCATTCAAGTCAAACAAGTGTTTTTGTAAACAGCAGACTGTCCGATAAAGACTTGTGCGACAGGTCTGAACGAGTAGTTCAAGTACGAGAAAATCCTCTTAAATCACTCGTACGTGCCACTTAAAAACAAATCTATCAGTATGAATGCTTCTTGCATGAGGCCGATTGCGCGTTAAAAATAATCCAATCTAATTTCTGATCTGACTGTAAATGTAAACTGAACACGATTCCCTAAAGTCATTTCAAACATGGGTTTTATTGTTATGTAAGAAAAAATAGAAAAGCAGCAGGAATCAACTCCAAACTTCCAAGGTTTGCTTCGAACTTCAAACCGCTATGATGGCTAACATTAAATCAGCCTGGTGCATTGCTTTTCTCACAGGCGCTATTTGATCATTCGTTTCTTCAAGTTGTTTAAGTTGTTGTGTCGAGTCTCTTACGTCACTCACCGAAGATGCTGATGGTAAAGTCATTGAAAACATTCAGAAAGATCCTCTTTGGGACCTGCGCTGCGATTTCACTGTGAAACCCACGTGAATTATTACAGTTACAGTTGAGCAACAAAGTGCCATTCACACACACACACACACACACACACACACACACACTCAGATTACACTCCGGCTTCCATCTTTTCACAGAGTATTGAGTTGAAAGTCTCTCAAAGGATCAAATGGGAAGCAGACAGTGTTTCACTGCTGCTTTCTCTCACAACACTCTGCCTCCAGCTCGTGTGACCATTCTGCAGAAAAAACATCCTCCCACTCACTGCATTCACTCCCTCTATCCGGCTGTAGCTCCCTATAGCTCTCTGTTTTTACTCTGAGGCATTCACAGTTCATTTTCCACTCTTGGCTGCTTCATCACCTCTCAGTGACACTGAACACAACGTATAAACGTCTCTCTGGTAGCCACAGAGATCAGGGCAGTGTCACGGTGTTAATATTCATACTGCATTTAAACATTCTTATTGATGGCAACAGATAATATAATATTTGTTACTTCATAGCTCTCTGGAGGGAAAGTCTCTTTCTGCTTGTCTTCACGTCCAGAGGTCAGAGCAGCATCTCTGGACGTGGTGAGGACTCAGCGTCCGGCTCAACTTCAGGACTCGAATCCAACTCTGCTGACAGAAAGAGTCACAAACCACAAGTGCACTCTACAGTATCTGTAAAAAGCGTGATAGATGTGAGGCCTGCTGTAACTCAGTCTCAGTCCTCCGTGGATTGTTGAAGTATTTCTTGAGAACAATCAAGAAATACTTTTGCTTTCCAATTGCGTTTGTATCTTCGCTGGCTGATTTTATTCACTAAGAAATGTAAATCATTTATACAAAATGTTGAATTGTACATAAAAAGAGTGCTGCACAAGCAAGGAGCCGTGTTTCCTAAAATTTACAATCATATCCACCTAATTTATTGATTTCTGATTTTCGAGCGTACAAAGGGACTTTGATACGGTGGCGTAAATCATAGTCCTGGTTCTGGTTCTCCCCAAACATATTTTTCTGCGGCCAACACCATCAATTGCTTCTGGGTTAAGACTCATCCACAAGGGGAGCCCCTGTGGATTAGGGATTAACACACTAACCATAAACTAAATCTAATAAAAGGCATGAAAAATACCACAACAATAATTTAAAAAAAGACCGGAACCATTGTTTCCTAAATGCACACTGTATTTGGAGGATTGTGTGATTGATTTGAGATTCTGTAATTAAAAAAAACCTTTTGTCCTGTTGACAGCTTTTCTGTTTGTTCAAACTCTGAATGTCACAGATGTGAACTGGATTAGATTTGGATATGTATGGCCTTACTTACTATAGTGGACAAATGAGTATTTTTTCCCATAATTTACTAATTCATGACATCTTCATAATTATCTTGTTGACAGTTAAGTCTTTCCAGCATATCTGTGGATATTCTGGTCCAACAAATCAAAGATTAAGAGGACAAAGAAGGAATGTTGTGGTCCAGAATGGGTCAGAATCTGCACACAGTTCATCGACACGGGACCAGCACTGATCCAGAACCAAAAAACATCAGTTTCTTGCTGTGATCTGCTCCTGATAATCAGACTCCGTCAACAGGTGAGCTAACTCTGCATGAAGAGGTGGAAATTGGCTCTGGTGAACTCCTGGTGGATGGTCTCTAATAGGACATCGTCCTCCTGGCCTCCTCCCAGCCCTCCTCCCAGCCCTCCCTCTCTCTTCCCTCCTCCTGGTGCTCCTCGGACAGACGGCAGCGGCTGCAGCTCAGGGGTGTAAGTGAAACTGAAGGACGTGCGATAAATGAGACCGTCCAATCGGATGAGAGACAGAGGGACGGTGATGATGCGTCGCAGACAGCGCCAGCCGTCACTGAACACAGAGACGTCGGGAACGACGCAGAGCAGAGATCTGGGAGACCTGAGAAGAAAAACAAGGAAAAGAAAGTAAAGAGATGTCTGTAATAAAATGTGGTGCTGGAGAGCAGATCCTTCATCTCAGCTGGACCAAGAAAAGGTTAAATTGGAGCCATGACAGTCCTAATGTTAAGTCATCTCCTGTTATTCCCTTCAACACGCTCACTGGTGGCACCTAATTTAAAAATGATAAACCAGGAAAACTAAAAACTAAAATAAAATAGACGGACGAGACAGCGTTTGACAACATGGACACAAAAATGTGCAAAGAGAAAGAAAAAAAAAAGCCAAAGAAGCAACAAGAGTAAAAATACTGAAAGATAAACTATGGAAGTAGATAACGACATAATTATGTCAGACTAAACATGAAATCCTAGCGAGCAGCAGCCATTTTGAATGTCCTTGTATAAGGTATTTCATCCAAACCTCTGGCTTGCATGCCAGCCAGGGATCGTGTTCCTAATTGGCTGCAGCTTCTCGCACAAACAGCACATTGTGGATGACTGTGTTATATAAATATGTCTTTCCTCTACGCTGCCGAGCTGCCGCTGATGGGGGGGATATTTGCAGAAGCTCGTGGTGAGCCGCTCTCGGCCCGACACCCTGACTTACAATGCCTCAGCACTTTAGGTGTGGGGTCTGAGGTGGATTCTGACGTCAGAATCCATGTAAGCGTGTTCCCTGTGAGCCAAGCTGAGTTCCTCCTACTGATGTTTGAATATAACATAAGCCCCTTTATGCTTCTCAGGTCCAGTCTTGGCTTGGACTCTCCAAACGAATGAATGCAGGTAAATAAAGTTCAGTAAATTGAATGTCATGACTGTCGAGAATATTTTCAGTCAAACTGCCCGTCGTCTTTCCCCAGTGATGTTCAGACTTTTGTCCTGAACAAATGAGGAGATTCTTTTCCTGAACGAAGCCAGAACAAAACTCTTAGAAACAGAATAAAGACGCTGAAACAATTAGCCGAATAATCAGTAAGCCGGATGACTGATAATTAATCTGCAGCTATTTTGACAACTGAGTAACTTTAAGTAATGTTTCAAGCAAAAAATACAAACATTCACTTGTTGAAGCTTCTCCGAAATAAGAACTGAATATCTTTGGGTTTTGGGCTGCTGGGTCGGACAAAACACAGTTCCACTTAGCGCTCCCCCCATTGCTGTATTTGTTTTGCCGTTTGTGTTTTTGACTTTGCATCCTTTCTGAAGCTGCAGCACATTTCTCCTAATGGAAATGTTTCGATATATAATCATAATATTTTGGAGGGATTAAACCAATTTTGATTTTGTTATTGTTGGACAGAGCCAGGCTAGCAGTTTCCCCCCGTTTCTAGTCTTTGTGCTAAGCTAAGCTAACTAGTGTTCCCAGCGATTGCTTTACGCGTCTATAGATCAATATATTGTATTTTAACCTGTATTGACATATTGTTACATTTCTCATGTTTAAGTGTTTTTTGCTCTGTGTATTTACTGATTCATGCAGGTGAGTTTAACTTATTGGACAAGCCACAAAGCAGTCTCACTTAAACAGGACTACAACTTTAATTTGGCCTTTGTGCTGCTCAGCTCTACACCTGGTGCCTCTGTGGTAAAGCAGCATGGCACGAAACAGTCATGAATAAAACAAAATAGGGCCTCCCAAACTGATCGTTCAAGCAAAAATCCACCTAAAACCAGAAGCTACTCATGTGATCGCATTATAAAAGACTTGACTGAGGGTCGATTTTTGTTCAGGCTCTATAAAGTCAAACTGACTAAAATAATGCATATAATGTCTCACCAAAACCAATGTTTTTGTTCATCAAAAGAATAATACATTAAAAAAGGTTTTTTCATATCTGATCCCTTCTGTCAGATATGGAGCAAGATGTGAACGACATGTTAAACTGTCTGATAAGGTATTTTTCCCAGCTTTCCACGGAGCAGCCGCTCAATAAAAGTATAATGTTGGTATGTTTGTCTACAGGTAATATTGTACTGTGCTTGTTGAGAGACCTGTGTTTATATTTCTTCCCTCCTTTTTGGTTTCTGGGTCAACTTCTTCAGAAGAAGCAGCTTAAAGAGGTTCTGCACACTTAAACGTGTTATTCGAGCTGTAAACTAAATGATGTGACTGCACTGTGATGAAACACAAATCAGTGCTGGTGTTAATATTGACATTTCTTACCAAATGTATAAAAACTCTGCCTTAATGGTATGCGCTCTACCAGGTGAGCTACCAGGGCGCCCGCTCTGAACTCACTTGAACATGGTCTCTGCCTCGCTGTTGCCAAACCAGACTTTGAGATGAGGGCTAAAGTTTTCTCCTTGGATCTCCAACATGGCAACGTGTCCTCCGCCATTCACCTGCAGTAACACACACACACACACAATTACCACATAATGTCCCAATGTCGCTTTGAGCTTTCTGATTCCATTATAGGCAGACTCAGTGAGTCAGTAAATGCTGTTTTCTTCCCATATACTCCTCATGGAGCCAACTTGAAAAGACAGCTTGGCCGGCCTGACAGACAGACAGCTGCTTCTGATGACAGCGACGGCCAGTTGGTGTGGATTGAACGGGTCGGCGCTTTAGTCTCACTGCTCACGTCTCTCAGTTAGCGGCACCTTCAGCTGTGTCCCTCTCACTCTGGCATGCTTT
>LKNJ01006462.1:0-17188 GCA_002120245.1 Maccullochella peelii
TGTTTTGCAAATTAATTTCAGCTTTCAGCATTCCCACGCATTTTCTACAGGAAATGCAATTTTTCTAGTTTCTGATACATGTTCAGTTTAACATGCTTTATTGTCAAATAAAACAAACACAAAAAAACCAAAAATAACTTAAAGCCGTCATATGTGTGCATGGCCGGATTAACCTGTTTGGGACAAAATGTGTTGTCTGTGCACCTGTCGTGGCCAAGTTCCCATCAAGCACAGTGCACACAGCACACTGCAGAGAGCAGATTCATTATATTTTGACCCAGAGAACAGTCAGTGCTCCCAATACTACCTGGCAGGTTTTCTGCATGTCAAGTAGTTTGTGGTCATTTGAAAATAATTAAGATTTCAGATTTCGACACAGGGATCTCCTACAAGAAATGGCCATAAGATTACATGTTAATGCAAGACCCAGTTACAATCGTATTTTAGGTGCAAAATCACAAACAAGTTTGGAAGTAATCGAATTATTTCAAATGAACTGACACACAGTAAACCTGGGTTTTTGGGACCCCTAGAGGTCTGTGAGCCCCAGGGCAGCTGCTCGCTTAGCTCGATTGACAATCTAGTCTTGTGTGTAGGTTATAAAAATGTCTAAGTCTGGCGACCCCTAAGAGTGGAATCAAGAAAGACAGCAACATGCCAGCTTTCACTGTGATAATTTTGCTTTCCTATAAATAAAAAACGAAATTATTTGAAAAATGGCTGATGCCGTAACAATTCTACACCTAAGGGCTTTAAGGACAACAGTACCAAAACATCCACATAACAATAATTACTTGTGTCATGTGTCTACTAAATGAATCTATGCCCAGCACCTGATAAAGTTATCCCTTAACACTTATCAACACAGCTCTGCCTCTGTATGTATCTAAATATACCCTTCTCTCTGTCTAAGTTGTAGAAAGTCATGAGGCTAACCAATGAGGAAGTATAGTATATTGTGCCCTATGGCCCAGTGCACCCACATGTATGGCAGTCAAATGCAGCCACATGCTGCAGTGAGAGGTAATGCTCTCAACCCAGAGGGTGGTGGGGGATGGGAACACGATGTGGGTTAGTGGACTTATACAGCAACAGGATTGAGAGCAAGCCGAGCATGATGCGCCCTCACATGGGGAAATAACACAGCTTTGGTGTGTGTGTGTGTGTGTGTGTGTGTGTGTGTGTGTGTGTGTGTGGCATGAACTCTATATCTGCTGGCTTGATATAAAGGAGGAGGAGGAGGAGGAGTGTTGGACAGGCAGCTTTTCTGTTTCCTGCATGACTATTCCACCTCATCTCCCTCCCTGCATCCAGCCCAGCATCACCCTCTCTCTTTCTCTGTGCAGGGCTGTTATTGAGGAAAAGTGGGGTTGACAGTGGAGTAATAAGAGAGAAAACATACTGAGAATAATATAAGAAAGAGGTGTGAGAATGAATGAAGGGAAGGTGAGGAAAAATAGAGCAGGAGGGGGAGCAGAAGCTGAGGAAATGACTGTGAGGGAAAAGAGATTTTAACCAGATTGTATTGTGTCATACGCATGCTTATTTTTTTTGCATTTGATTATATAACTGAATAAATCAACAGATACAATAAAACAAAATAGGTTTATCGTGTCGAACTCAGATTACATCACATGCTCAAACCTCTCACAAGTCCAAAACAAATCAATGTGACAAATGAAAAGCATCAATCAAAACAATAATTTCCCCTCTTCTAACAGTTCACTCCTGCAATGGTGGTGCGTGAGGCTATCCAGTTCAATCCCATCAATGGTCAAGCCCCCATCGATTGAGACGGAAATCATTTCGAATCCATGGAGATGCTTCACAAGAAAGAGTGGGAACATCCATCAGCCTCTCCTGCTTTTTTCCCCCTCTTCTAAACATCCAGTCCCCACCCCCATTTTGTGATTCAACAAAATAAGATAAAGGAAAGATGAAATGTGAGGAGATGAGTGTGTTTTATTGCAATAGAGACATCATCCACTTACACGGGCTTGAAACATCCTTTCTGTATTTGATGTTACGTTCCATAATGAGACATGAAAAAACACCTACACCTAAAATACTGCGTCCTTCGTGAAACTAATTTAAGAAAGTAAAACTCACTTTGGAAAGACATTTCAGTTATTCTGAGACTTTCACCTGTAGAGGGAAAAATAACATTACATTAATATTCTCAAAGCACTCTACTAGTGTTCAATTTGGTGCAACATGTGGCTATTTAAGGAATAATCATTTTAAATAATTGTCAAAATCAGCCAGTTTCAAGTTCTGCTTGGAGTGTATCAACAAAGAAATTACGCTGTGTGGTATCTGCTAGTAATGCCGCTGTATATTACTGTCATTAATCCTTATCCCTCTTGATTTTATATTAATTCTCTGTTTACCATGTAACATCTAAAACAGGAGAACAGTGGGAGGTTTTTTTTTCTATTTGCTGCTGTAATTTGATATTTACATATTACTTTGTGGCTGATTAAACACCTGGGTGCATTACTGTTTTCAGTTTTCTCAATTAAAATTTTTTATTATTATCTCATCATTATTTTCTGAAACATGATACTATAGAGTACAATATGTTTTTAAATTAATTTGATTGCTTTAACACTCTACCCACTAGAGCTGAGGTCAAGTTTTGAGCATGACAGTTCAGACTTTACCTTGAAAATAGTGTTCCCCCTCCCCAAAAAACATAACTCAAAGTCCACTTACTTGCTTTTCTCAGAGCTTTTAGCCACGTCTTACAGTCTCCATCAGTGAATGGAGTCTGCTTCATTGTCATGAAGATGGTTCAGTTGCCAACATGTATCGTAACCTCTGTCTTTGTTCAAGTCAAACATGTGTTTGTTGTGTTAAATATATATATTTTTTTTTATTGAAGCTCTGTTATGTAATGCTCAGAAAGTTAGCTCACTTGAATAGTTTTGATGTTCTATAACTTAAAACCACAACAACAGAACACAAAACATAGTGAACCCACAGGAACACGTGGTTAAGCGTAATTAACATGGTGAAGCGTATACAAGCCAACAAAACAACCAGACAAACAATAAAAAGCACAAAAACAAAAAAAGGCTCAGACTTTTGGTATGCACAGCTAGAAAATGAATGCAATCAACTGTCCTCAAATCATCAGAGAAAAATGCAAACTTAAGAGAATCATAGAAGTCAGTGAAGATTAAGAAAGTCGGGGAATGACGCCACAGACCAAAATGATGCTGCTGTCCTCATAGGAGCTACCAGTCTCTGATGTTGTGCAACTGAAGGGCTCTGACGACGTAGGGCAGACATAGGAGACAAGGCTCAGGTGTTACTTTATACTACCGTACTTCATATTTAACTACAGCACTTGTAATGTTGTATTATCATTTTGAAATATGCCAGTTTCAACACCCTGTCACATCTGACTCCCTCTCTCTCTTTCTACTAACCCAACCATTTCTTCTCACTTCCTCTCCTATCTCTATTTCTGTCATTTCATTGCACCTCACCTCTGCCTATCACTTTTCACACTGATACTGTGCATCATGTCCTCACACGTTCGTACTTGTGATGTGCCCATATGGATGCACACACTGTAAATCTCAAGGGAAACAGAAGAGAAGGAATTGAGAGGCTTGTGATTATGTAGATATAAATTCTTCCCACAGTACAGCAAGCAATATGTGTGAATCCATGATGATGACGATAATTGTTTTTTTTCTCTGTTGGTACATGTCTATTGTGTGTGTGTGTGTGTGTGTGTGTGAATCTGTAATTACAAGCGATCTGTCATCCCACCACAGGCTGTGATTCTGAGCTATAATCTGCCTTGATGACGTTGATCACAGCCTGTGAATGGAGGTGCTGCGGGACAATGCTCAACCGCTCTCTGTCGGTGTGCCATTACAGAGATTACATCATTCCACTGCAGCACTTAGCGTGCGCATGCACACATTCACACACAAATATAATTTACGACTGCTCAGTTCTCAGGTCCACCCCCCCCCCTTTGTCTTGGATCTGTCCTCTTGTGTCCAGCAGCAATTAGCATATGTGTTTGTGTGTATGTGTGCAGAGCAGAGTTCAGATGAGGCATGAAGATCAGGCGAGAGGCGAGCTATCGAGATTAAGAGAAGCCCTACCATATCCATCAACGGGGCACTGTCATTGCTGGGGGAGTGGGGGGTTGTGAGAAGCCCACTAATGGTGATATCTCAACAGATCCATCACATCTCCATCTTGTTTACACTTTGAACCCCACACCACATATTGATGACTCACTTCTCATTAGCCAGTCAGTGCATTTGTGCACGGCATCGTGTGTCTCCATTTGTGTATGTGGAGAGAAAAGTGAGAAGCAGTAGATAGATAGATAGATAGATAGATAGATGAAAAATACAACAGTACTGATGGGTGTGAAGGCCGTGGCATGAGTGCACACATACACGTCCTGCACATCACTTATTATTCTGTATTTTGCTGTTTTATCTTCATGTCAGGACCAACTTGTTGCCCAACCTGTCATTATGACTAATAGCTCTGGAAGCCAGAAGCCACAGTGACTTCTCACCCTCCAATCTGGCCAGGCAGTAGTCTTTTTCCTTGTTCAAATTGCAAAGTTATTAATGCTTAAGTTCACACAAAGTTTGTTGGATGTGCTGTCCGACCACATCAAACAGCCAGTTTGGTCATACATACCATTATAAATGGCTAAACTCAAAAGTGGGGTGACAAACTGTGAGTGAGCGGACTGGGATTAGAAGACAGAATTTAGTCGTAGGTCATAAGGTTTGAGAGACGATTATAGGTGGACATTATATTTGGTGATTAATATGGCAGTATACTAGCTCAGTTTTTTATTTCTTTCTTTCTGAAGGTTTTTATTAAATTCTTAAATCTTAAGTTTTATGTGTTGCGTAGAGCATTTATACGGTCAGTGTTGCTGTTGTGTGTTGCATGTTTTAATGAGCCCCAGATGGCCAAAAGATCATCTCAGTGGACAATAACGTTGTATTCTATTCTATGATGTAGCTGCAAAAATATGTGTTTGCCATTGTTAATATGCATGTAATGAATGACTAGAGCCTGATTGATACTGGATATACTGAAGGCTGATACCAATGTCAATATTTTAGAGTTTACATCCAATAACAATATATCAGCCAACAAAACATATACAGACATTTTTGATGAGGATCCCTTAAAATTGGTTATTAAAGAACTGTAAAAGAGGAAAAAGGTCAGTGGAGGCGAAACTATGTGAAGGAGACACTGTTTCTAAACTACCTTTGGCATTTCTGTACAGCAATTGTTACTTATTGGCTGCCATATATGCCAATATTGATATCTGTAGTAGGCTAATATCAGCCAATACATACTATTTTCTATGTAAACCCACGTACTAGCAGTGGCAAGGAGTACACAGTGACAAAGTTTCAGAAAAGCAGTATTTTTAAAATATTACTCCCTCGACTGGCATATCCCAACTGCTGTATACTGCGACTTCTTACCTTGTCAGGTGATAGCACGTCTTCTTCAGTGGTCTTGTAGCTCTCACAATAGGTGAAACTATGCCTCACAGCCCTGGCTTTAACATTATACAATACATTACCTGGTGAGCCATAGCTCAGGACATCATTGGCCTGATTCCAGACCTCTGACTCACTGCCTACATCTCAGATATGTTCAGTGAGTCAAATAGGCCTGGTGTTGTGCCCGCTGATGGCCGTTTCCACAGGTTTGAGAAACAACTGAGCAATTAGAGCTTTAATAATGGGGATGTAATTTTCTTAAATGGCTAAATTCATGAAAAATAGTGACAGAAAAATTACAACAAGCGTGGATATGATATCGAAGCAGCTGTGCAAGGTGTTGTAAGCTGATTTACAGAAATGGCAACTCTTAAATCAGCATATTTCTTTGAGCAACATGACAAAAATTAAATTAACTGCTTCTACTTCCACGGCTTCTTTGTCAACTGAAAATGGCAGGATGGATATGTCACTCGTTGGTTAGAGAAAAACAATACAGAAATTGGCAAACATGAACACAATGTCAGGCTAAATGAATGAAGTCAAATGTCAAAGTCAGTCTAATTATCAACGAATTATGAAATTAAACAACACATAAAAGACAATAAAGTCAAATTCACTTTATATGCTACTGTATATGTTATGATTCATTGCATCAGTTGTGTGACGACACTTCCATGTGTTGAATGCCCACAGAAACTTACTAGTCTCCCTGCTTTGTAGTCTTTTAGTGTGAAGCAGCTGCAGACATGTTATGTACAAGGAGTGCTGACTCACGATACTGCACACTGCATGGTATGAACAATAAATAAACACAAAGACACACGTGTGGTCCTTTAAGGCTGTACTTAAAGGGGCCACACAGTGGTATACGTCCCAATCTGACACTGACAGTAATTTAACCACATCCTGCTTTAAAAGCACCACCTGTAAGACTATCAGAGACTATCGCGCAATCTGCATATTCACAAGTAAATGCAAGCTTACAGGAAAACACGTGTAACCTAATGCACACGTGCAACATGTTGCTGTCATGTTAAAATTGGTGTTAGTTCCTGATTTAAGGGCACTGGTGATATATAATGTAAACCACAAATGCATACACACCCTCACACAGTGCAATAGCGTGCACTGTACGACCAGTCACTTGTTCACATGATGAACACTGCTCAGTTGAATCAACCATGAGTTGATTTCTGGTGGCATACAGTGAGCTCTGAGTACACAGGTTAATTGCTTTCTGTATTAAAACAAAGATGACATTTACAAAAAAATATGAGCCCACTGACATGGAACAAAGCAGAGGCAAGTCAAACATGGCAGGAAAACAAATAGACACAGTCAGTTAGTTATGACATGACATGAAACCAGCCAGCGAGACAACCAGCAGAAACAAGAAACAGACGACAGAGGGGTGCTTATTTTGCTGTGTACAAAATGATATGAGCATATAGCGCTGGAATGCTCTAACTATACAAAATGAAAACTCAAAGTGAAAATTTGAGAGCCACATTTAGTTTTCTGTCAATTTAGAGAAAATAATACCTTACACATAATTTGGCTTAGAATCACTGGATGTTAAATCTGGCTGTAGCTGGTCTAAAATAAGTTGAGAAAACATGAAAAAAACCCAGAGGAGTTCAGAAGAGTTTCCAGCCGACCAATAACCTCAGTGACCTTGTGCAGACTGGTGTGACTGCAGCCAGGCCAGACATGTAGTCAGTCAGGTGAACAGCTGACTGGGTACTGCTATTGAAATGTGGGTATGTTATTTCCAGTTGTGGTGAGCCTGCTCTCTCAGTCATAGAGCATGTTTGAGTATTTTGGAGTTTGCAGTCAACCCTGAGTTTGGCAGTGGCTGTTTGGAGGAGCACAGTGGATTTTTTCCCCTCAGTTGTTTAATCCCTCCAGAAATGTCTCCTAGTCATGAAAGAGGGCTTGAAGATACCAAGCAAACAGAACAGACTTTCTGTTTGTTTGAGGTACAAATGAAAGGGCCACGTTGGTAGACCTAAAGTACCTGATGCATGGCCTGGGTTTGGCAACAGTGACAAACAGTGTGGTTATGAATGCACCATATTGTATATGACAAGATGGCTTGGGTTTCACAAATCATTCGGACTGGCTTTTACTCTGACAAAGACAGAAGGGAACATGCTAAAAAGTCAGGCATCTCTGGTGTGCTGTAAATACACAGTACTTTGAAGATCTGAAGTGGGTCTGTAATTCATAATATGGAGCATACTAAATGTGGGTGGTGGCAGAGCCTCTAATTGAACTGATGTTTTTAATAAGCAAATGTATTTTTGCTACTTTGGTGTTAATTTGTTTGTTTTGTAAACAGTAGCTAATCATAAAGATAAGCTAGCAGTGAATTAGCCAGGATTTTTAGAAATATTGAAGTCATGAGTCCCACATTGCCTAACCAAGTTTTTCCCGTGCAACCCCAGAAATGACATTGACTGGACACCAAAAACTTGGTAGATTTTAACATTTTTCATGTAGTTTCGTATATGATGATCTAAATGTTAAATTACAAAGAAATCTCTACGCTGCCAGGAATATAATTCTGGTGGAGAAATACTAACCTAAACAATCACATTTAAAGATATTGACTGTAAGGAAGATCAGTTCCAGCCTTTAAAAACCCACCATGTGTAATCTTTCTGTAATTGAGGGAAACTCCTTCTTAGGTTGTAAAAATCCCCAGAAACAATAGCACAGCATAACATCAGTGTTCTAAATGATAGCTAAGTAGCATTATTTAAAGAGAACTTGAAAAATTAGAAAATGACAGTGATGCATTCTTGTTTTACAGCAAAAGCTGCTGAGAAACGTGAAGTAACAACTGGATCAATACTGTTGAAATTACAAACACAGAAATCTGCTTTATTAATGGTGGCGATGTTACAATTGGACTACATTTTGGTAGGGGCCAGTTTTTCTAGGCGGACAACTTTTCTGGTTCGCTCAGTTTTCAAGTGATGTATTGACGACCCCATTTACAGTATGGTCGTAGTTACAAGTTGTGAGATTTTTGTAATATAAGTTAAAAAACATGTAGTGATTTAGTAATTTATGTGTGACAGAGGGAAGAGATGTTTTAAACAACTGCTAGATGTCCTTGCTTTCATGATAATTCGATATTATTACTAAATGGAGTTCAAGCCCTCACATGAGAGATCATAAGTTAAGTAATTGATTGGAATTAATTGAATGAGAAGCCCAGCTTTCAATAATACTGTCGAGATCAATGCATTTTATCTAGGAAGATAAAAAAGATATTAAAGTTCCCACAAATGCTGCAGTCTGAAGATTCCTTATAAGGTTTACAGACAGTCTTTCAGGTTTATGCACGAGTCTCCTGTCAACTAAACCTAAAGACAATCTTATCCACACACACACACACACACATACCCACACACTTAAACTTACAGGATTATCTGAAATAATCTTTTTATGATAACAGGCTTGACCTCTGGTAGAGGGGGAAAGTGGCCTATTAGCTGTTCTAAATGGGGGGGAGGCAAGAAAGGGAGTAAGAGGAGTGTCAGCAGAGCAGCCCCGCCAGGGTCGGGACCTGTTCCCCCTCTCCCTTTATGTTTCACAACAACCGAGGAAAAGTACCCAGCCCTGTGGTATACGAGGGTTGCTGTCTGTCTACTCTCATTTGATGCAGCCTTACATAAAACAAACATTGTGCAAGAGGACTTCCAGGAACTTGAGAGGAACATTGAGTTGTTTTACTGTTCCCTCCAGACTGACATGAGAAAGAGATTTATCTTCTGGAGGGAGTGCGAGGTTAAATTTGTTCATGCACAAGAGCTCAGACACACACGGTTTTGGAAAACAGTTGGCAAGTTAACTTGTGACTTAACATCACATGTAAGACAGGCAAGAGCTGTAACATTTTCCTTGCAGGCCTGGAAATTCCTCTCACGGCAATATGAGTTGTTAACAGCAGCTCTGTGCTTCCAGAGCGCTCGTGAAATTGTTGTGCTTGTAATATTTTCATGTTTTTACAGCAATTAAATGAGTTAAGACAAAAACACGGAAAGGGTGTGGAGCCTCACTGAGCTTTATTTACATGCGCACCATTTCTTATACAAACTAGATTACAATTCAAAATGGAATACACAGGAAAAATACCCACTAACATCAAGTCGAGAAGAAGCAAGATTAATAAAGGGCAAAGTTCAAAGGGCAAAGTTCAGAGGGTGTATGGAGGGGAGCTGGCCTGGGCCTCTAAACAAGGATGGAAAAGGTTTGAGAGAAGATAGTGAAAAGGAAAGTCCAAGAGGTGATTAAGGTATCTAGTGGTATGTCTCTTCTATTTTTTTGCTTTTCTTTGCTTTAAATTTGCATGTGTTGTGCTGCAGGTGTGTGTGTTGCGCACAAGAAGAGATAATCTATGCCTGGATGAAGCAGTCGCACTGAGTGGTTGTGTGGAAGGCCTGCTCCACTATGACTAAGTGTAAACTAGCTCCCCGAATAGCCAAAACATTTTACACTGTACAGAAAGTAAGGAACACCTTCCTGCGATTGAGATTTGCAGTTTATCAAGGTTCAATAACCCCTCTTTAAATAGAAAGGATTACAGGGTTGCCTGGATTCACTTTGTCAGTCTTCTTCACAGGTGGAGTAAGGCGCTCTTTATATTTAGTACAGTCAGTGTAGATACATTTAAATGATTAGCAGTTCAGGTGATGGCTCAGGATTCCCCCTGCCAAAAGACATGTGATAACGCACTGGAAATTTGTAGCTGTGACAAGGTGTAAGAAATTCCAGCTCAGATGACGCTTTAACCACGTCAAAGTTAGAACCAAACGCTCACCGAGAGCACCGGGACGTGAACCTACTGGACTCCACGTGGAATAAAACAAGTGTGAAGCTGAGGAACGTCCGTTAAGGAGGCTTTCCCTGTGTCTGTGTCGATGTACACACACTCGTAATAATAAACCTATTAATACAGGAGGATGGTGCAAGTGCTGCACTGTAAGCCCTGATTTTAAAAATAGAAAGTGTGTGTTTGAGTGCTAAAGACACAGGGTTCCTCTCTGTATTACAATTTTCTGTCGCAGGACGGCACCATTGAAAGGATCGGGGGGGGGGGGGTTACAGCTAGGTCATGCACTAAACCTCAGATAGCACAGTAGATCATTCTAGCCAACCATGTACACACTCTCCTCTGCCTTGGCCTCAAAGTGATATACACACACATCTGTACACTATTATACACAGTGGGGCATACACTTCCATACACTACCCCAGACAGAGAAGGGATACCAGGGTCTCCAGATGCTACAACAATGGTGCTTTCAACCATTTTCAAAATCTGGTTCAACAATTAAATCGCTGGTAACAGTGTTCCCTCCTACCCGGCTTGTAACGTTGTTCATTATTTCTTCAACTTTACCTTCAGAGGTATCACAAAATCCAAGGGTCAAGTACTACGTGAGTATATAAGGACATACAGCGAGTATATATGCATTTCACACAATTCATAATGCATAAATACATACATGCATACAGTCGGCTGTGTTGTATGCACCATGAGGGATAGTGAGGGATTACGCATCCTTGTTAGATTAATTCAACAGAAATAAACTCCACAGATAAACACACACACATTAACATGTTCTCAGGAGATACAGGAAGTCACCTGTAGGAGCACCAGGCGTGTCCATGTGGGGATGTGTATGTGTGTTACGAGTCTGACAAAGAGGGGAAAAAAAAAAAAAAGCTATGACAGCAAAACCAAAAATATCAGACCGTGTGAAGTCTTAATCCTGACGTTTATCTTCTTTCCTCCTCTTCATCTTGACGGCCAAAAGTTCACAGGTTACAAGTTCACAAACACAAAGCATTACTGTTTTTATCAAGAAATGTTAAAATACCATTAATGTGACTTGATGTTACTTAAATGGGAAGCCTCCCTTTCCCCCCCTGAGTGATTCAGTATATGCATAAGAAGACCCACAAGCTCATGACAAGAAAACAGCAGAGCTTAACACAGATCCCTGGTATTCTTTTTTCTATCTATGTGTGTGTGTAATATATGTGTGTGCATGTGTGCTGTGATTTGGCTGCCAGCATATCCTACTGTTTGTTTCAAGTAATTTGGCAATATACAGAGATAGCTTATTGTTTTACTCGAGAAACAAATGGCTTCTAGAGGAATGAGCCTAAATCCCTGCTCCCCCTCCGCCGTTTACAGGTTCAACTTCACCGTGCTACAAGTTGCTGCAGCTTTGGACTTCTGCAGGTCGTGGGTAAAAACAAAACAAACACACAAAATGCACGGCTTGCTGTCAGGGCAGGATTCAACACTGTTTACATAGCACCTGTAATGGTGTGGAAATGTTCACAACTCTAGGAAACAGGTATTCATTTTGGCTACATCATATGCAGTTATAAACGACCTCAACAGAACTCACCAGAAGTTAAGAAATCTACGAAAAGATGGACAAGATCTGTCCTCCCCCTTCTTGAACTTTCCACTGCCCTGCACTGCACAAATATCCATGACAGAGATTTTCTTCTTCTAATCTTTTTTCCTTTTTTTAACAGTTAGATATACACCAAAGATAACAAATATTTTTTGTAATATTCAGCTAATTATAATATAACCCTCAGTGTGCGGCATTTAATTTAATTCAAGCAATTTATTAAAACAAAACCGGAAGTGCATGGCATTAAGATGAGAAATTGTAAGGTTTCTGAAGCTTTGCAAACTGGGCCAAAGTGTAGGTTTGTCTGTTTGTGTGTTTGCATGTACTGTATGCGCAGCCACTCAGCGAGTAAAATACTCCAGTTCCATCTTTTCATTTCATCAATACACCAATTCTTTTTGTACATGTATGATACAGAATCAATTATGATAAAACAAAAAATCCAAATAATAAAATCACAAAGTGAGAACAGAGGGAAATATTTTTTTGTCAACATAACACATCCCAGGATCAGATTTACACCACATCACTTCTGGATTTTTTGACTTTACACTTTTGTCTCTTTTTTTTTGTTGTCAATGAAACATTGGAACAACTGCACCGTGCACTCCTTCAATCTTTGCTTGATATTTAGTCCTTGTATTCCACCTGAAACCCCTTCTGATAAGCGGCGTCTCTTTGATATCAACAGACTGGGTGTCAAAGGAAAATTGCATAATTCTAAGATTTGTGAGTTTGACATAGCTTTCATTTTGTTGTTGTTGTTTCACAGGAGGCTTGAGGGCTGATGTGCAGCATCTCTAGAGTCTGTCGGATTGTTCATGGTTCACCAGTATGGGAGCGAAGGTAAAGCTCTCAAGAGGAAGTCTTCTGTAAACACAGGGTTTGTATTTGTGCTGATGGCAGGTTTGGCAAAAAGGATGTTGTGTGTCTGATCTTCTCTTGCACTACACAGTTCGGACCTGGAGAGATAAAGGATGAGATGATGAGTATTTAAAAGCAAGAAAAAAACCCTTTTCTGTTCTAAAGTCAAACATTTATAACTCAGATTGGGTACTGGCCAAATGTCACAATATGTTTTTGTTGTGCTCTGTTCCTTTGCAGCAGAAAGGGCATGTGCTTAAAGCTACCACTGGTACTTCCTGCATGTGCTTCACAATGAATGCACTTTAATGTGAAGGCAGCGCTAGACCTTTACTGTGAAACAGGAAGTATTGACAGTAACTTTTGCAGTTAGCTAATGTTGTCAAAGATTTACTCCATAAACAGAAGACTTTTTTAAAACCTTTTGAAACATTGTTTTGAAACATGGATGTAATATATTCTATGACATGTTTAACAAATCTTGATAAATGAGAATGTCCCAGGGAACAAGGACTGATGTTACATCTTATTAAAAACAAACTTTTAGCAATTGGAGTTAGAAAAAAACTACTGGTTTTGGTTTGGGAAAAAACGACAAAAGCAAGATTTTACATTTTGGAAAAAAAGAGCACCAGTATTGGATCTGTACTTGGAACCAGCCTTACTCTGAGTTTAGGTGTTGAAATCTGTATTGGGGGAGAAAAGGTTGGCTCAGTGCATGCCCAATTCCTACGTCTAAATATGTTCACCTTTGCTCAAACGCCACATGATTTACGCCCGTGCACACAACACTCAAACATACACACCTGCTCTGCTCCTTCCCGACCTGACCTTCTCAGCCGGGTACCCAGCTCTGAGAGGTCTGCTTGGTGTTTGTGAAGTTGCCGACTCCGTTCATGTTGGCCAGAGAGTCAAAGTTAAAGTCCAGGCCATCTGCGTCCATCAGTTCGTTCCTGATGATGGAGTCCATATCACACTCCAGGCTGCTGTTGAACATGTCCAGGTCCAGATCTGTGGGGAAACGGTCCTGGCAGATCCCTCCACTGCTAACTGTTCCATTCAGAAAGATCGAGGTGTCGATCTGCATGGAAGAAGAACCATTTCCTCCCAAGGGTGAGAGAAGGAGCTGCTGCTTAGCATTAGCCAGAGCATTAGCCTCGTTGGCTAGGTTCAGGCCTCCGTTTAAAGACCTCATGGAGCTCTGGTTGTGGTTGTTACTTTGCAGCATCTCCCCTTGACTGCCCTGAAGTCCTCCAGTGGTCCCAAAGGTCATTACGGGATCATTACGGAGCATGAGGCCACGGCGAGAGTTCTGGGAAATGATGGCAGTGGCGCTGGCCTGTGACATCAGTGGGTCAGACTGTGTCATCATGACATCACTGTGGCTGTGGCTGTCAGAGTTGAGCAGGTCTTGTAGTGTCTGACTGCCAAAACGAGACTGGGTGATGCTGGAGAACGAGGTCTGCTTGTTCTCCTGGATTGTCTGCATGGGGGACGGACGCAGAGCCCCTGTCGTGTGGGGGCCAAAGATGGAGTTACTGTAACAATTACTTCCACCATTAGAAGAAGAGTTGGGGGAGGGAGAGGAGGTGGAGGAAGGTGAGCCTAGCCCGTTGGGTATGGACCCAAAATTGAACCCTGAGGAACCATTTGGAACAGCCTGTACTGTAACGGTTGGCACCAGGTTGATGTTATCCAGCAACTCATCCATCAGGTCATCCGTGAGTCCGTCATTCAGGTTCATTGTACCTGCCAGGTCTGCCAGGCGGGGCAGCTCAGTCGGCACAGACATCCCATTGGTCGTGGCATTGCCGGGAGACAGTGCTCTGCCAGGGCTGGAGTAGAGCATAGGCGAGAGGGGAGGCTCGTCATCGGGCACCTCGTCCAGCTCAGGGTTAGCCAGAATGGGTGAGAGGCGACCGCTCACTGTGCTGGCGTTGGAATTAGTGCGGGAGCGGAAGTCTGTCCAGGCATCCAGCTCCTCGCTGCTGCGTGACGTGGGGCTCCCAGGCCACTTGGAGAGACCTGAAGGACTGTCTCCACCGCCTTCGACAGCTGCAGCTGCTGCAGCCTGCAGGGCAGCCTTCTTCTTAGCAGCGCGGCCACGGGCGGACTTGGTGTACTTGTTGCTGTTGTCCATGGAAACTGCACGGCGGCGAGGAGCCTTTCCACCCTTCCCTCCCTCTGGGTTGATCATCCACCAAGAACTCTTCCCCGTTCCCTCGTTCTGGACGCGGATGAAACGGCTGTGGAGGGAAAGGTTGTGCCGGATGGAGTTCTGTAAAACAAAGGAGAAAGAAGAGTGTTGAGTGATGTGTGTAAAATCCTTTCGAAACAACTACCCAAACAATAACTGCCATCAATATTGATTTGTTGTATTCTTTCTTTCCTTTTACCAATACAACATTCAATGAATACCTCTCATTAAGTCCAACAACACTAATCCATAAACCACCCACTACTACTGATTCTGCAGTGATGTAAACAGTTGCTCTTGGTGACTAGTCACACAAACATGGCAAAAATCCTATTGTTTCAATTGTTCCACTAAATATAGGCAGGAACACATTAACGTGCAGCAGCACTTAGCGCTGATGTCTGCATTGTTTTCACTCTAGCTTTTGTGTTGTGGGTATAAAAGAGAAAAGAAAGACAGTGGTCTATAATCAAGCGTCTTCTCGATTATGAATGACGCATACAAAGAGCCCCTGTGTTGCTTAAGGAGTGCATTCTGTGTCAGAACATGTGTGTTTGTGCGTGCCTGTGTGTGAATCTTGGCTGGTGCATATTGATCAACTTTGAGCTCCTTCCTTATGCGAGCCCCAGAGCCACTGGTGCCCCTGCTAATGATCAAGAGTTTTATTCACAACACAGAGATGTATGTACACATTAAAGGCCCAAACTGCCCTGTTGAATCACTTGTTGCCTCACTGCTGTCTTTGTTTACTCTACATATACACTTATCAGATGGACATTCTTTCTTATTGTACACTGTAGCGGTTGTACACACATTTTTAGTGTTGCTAGTGGCATGGCTCTAGAGATGGCATTGTCAGTCGATTGGATCAACACTTTGGTCCAGACTGAGATAACTCACCTATTAGATGGATTTCCCAGAAATTTTGTATGGACATTCATTGTTCCTAGAGGATGAAGCCTACTGACTTTGATGATTCCCAGACCTTTCCTCTAGCGCCACCATCAGGCCAAAATTTCAAGTAGTCCAATACTTTGGCTTATGACCAAATAACAGCAAAACTAATGACATTCCTATCAGCCTCAGTCGTACTTTGTCTTTAGTGATAATTAGCAAATGTTAGCATGCTTACATGCTAAACTAAGATGGTGAACTTGGTAATATCTGCCAAACATCAGCATGTTAGCATTGTCATTGTGAGCATGATAGCATACTGAAGTTAGCATTTAGCTCAAAGCACTGCTATGCCTAAATACAATCTCACAGAGCCACTAGCATGGATATAAACGCTGTTGAGCTATGATGGACAAAAGGATTTCTAAAGAGGCAATTATACATATACAGTTAAAACTTTTTAATGGGAATATGCTTACATTTTTTTTTTTTTACAGGTGGAACTAACTTATATAACCTTTGTCACCCTTCAGTCCAACTAATAATTGAAGTGCTAATCCTTGGGAGAACAATTATAGTCCGAGAACAAGAAGGCATTGAAAGCAGGAACTGATGGAATCATTAATGAACCAACAGGGATTTTAGATTGATGTCACAAAGTTGGGTTATATTTAAACCATATGAAAAGAGATACTTGGCCAGGAAACCATATTACTATTTCATGAAACTACAGTAGTAAGAGAAGATCTTTTAAGTTTTACTGTTGTGCATGATTATGGGTTTCCATTAGCACAATATAAAGAATTCACGTAACATGTTTACACTGTAGAGATGTCATTCCAACTCAGTCACTACTCTTCACTAACTGATCAGTGCAAGTTAAACAAAGGATTGTATGATGTAAGCTCTGGCTTTGCTTTTGTATTTAAGACAGAATATTCCAACCTCACTTAGAAAACTACACCCAGGCACATGTGCATCTGGACAACCCCCATTTTACACAAATGCACACACAGATACACATTTTCAGCCATCTGGTTACTTAAGAAGACATCATTTCATTGTTCTTATATGACAGCATAATGATGACACAAATGCTGAAACAAACGCGCACATACATTCACTGACAAACAGTTAGGACATAACTATAAACTGCATTTTAAGGAAATGATTCTATTCTGGATAATTAGTATACAGTGGGGCAAAAAAGTATTTAGTCAGCCACCAATTGTGCAAGTTCTCCCACTTAAAAAGATGAGGGAGGC
>LKNJ01006463.1:0-17196 GCA_002120245.1 Maccullochella peelii
GGCGCTATATAAATAAAACTGAATTGAATTGAATTGAATTGATAAAACGCTTGTTTGTACAAAGATTGTTTTTGTTTTAAAACGCCGTTTTAAAATAAAAACGTATTAGTGTGGATCTAGCCTAAGAATTGAAACCAAGTTTTCAGGGGCTTTAAAAGTAGCAGGTAAAAATAAAAAGTACTCAATTTCAACTGAAAGTCCTTCATTTGGTGAAAAAGTATGCTTGTGCTCTGTGAAAAGCTACAATAATAAGTCCCCGATGGAAAATGTGGAAGAGTTGACAGCATACATGTAACCCTATACCACACAGGCAGAGGGAAAACAAGGATAAAAGAAATGCCTGAAGTGTGTCACCTCTGATGCCCGTGCATATTGATATGAACAAATATACAAACTGAATTTAGGAAAAATGTCAGTCTTTCACTGTAGCAGCAGGGAGGAGCAGGAAGTGTTACTCACATAGAATAACAGCAAACATTTACTTTTGAAAGAACTGGAGCTCCTTGTTTTGCTGTGAGAAAACAAGAAGAGTTTGTTGGAGAAAGAGTAATCGCTCAACTGGTATGTGATGTTACAGAGTGTGTACATGTTTGGTTGTGTGTTGTTCCTTTGGGAAATGTGGTTGCTGTTTGGGAGCGTTTGAGACTCTAAAAGGTGGAGGTGTGGACAAAATTAAACAAGACGGACACATTTCGACTTTAACCTAAATGACTCATGGTGTAATTTGGATTTGAGTGTTTGGACTTAAAAGATGTGGCCCTCCCTCTCCAAGCCCAGAGAGGAATAATGTTGTCAGGAGCAGAAATATTCACAGTCAGAGCAGACATTCAGGCCGGTGTAAACTGTAGCATCACTGGAAGCTCAGCATCATGTGTTTTTATATGAATGGATGTAACTGAAAGTGTAACTCCACCCTCAAATTCAGAAAGAACTGTCTCTCCCAACAAATTTAATAGATGCAATGAGTGATGGAACAACAAATGTAGGAGGCGTGGCCTCGTAGTGTGTGGGTCAGGGGACTGACTGACACTGATTAGAGTCTTTTTATATAAATTTCATGATGTAGACAGGTCCCAACTCTATGCCAGCATTGGCCTCGCAGGTTCAGGGCTGATTTTAAACAGTAGATGATGTGTTGAGCCATTTTAAACCCATGAAATGCAGATGTTTATACATTTGGTAAGAAATGTCAATATTAACACCAGCATTGATGTGTTTCATCACAGTACAGTCATAATTCAGTTTACAGCTCAAAAATCACCTTTGAGTGTGCAATACTTCTTTAATGGTAGGGCTTCCATGTGTTTAGTGTGTGTTTGTAGAGAGAAAGAGACAACTTACTGTGGAACCTTTTGTATGAAAAAATGTTTAATTACATGGGAAATTCCCACTTTTGTTTGCACTACTGGATATTTCATTGTTAAATTCAGTGGCACATTCATGGAACAAGCAACAAGTTACTAGTTTTGTTTGTTTTTTTTCTTTTAAAAGTCTCTTACATTTCTAAACCTTTCCAATATTTTTTCATGCACTACTGCACTTACTTGAATGAGAAAATATTTTATTTTAAATTTTTTACTGAATTCAAAACGGAAATAGCATTAAATTATGACAATTTAATTCTGTGTGATGATGTTACATAGAGTTTGACTCATAATCATATCTACTTGTATTTTGCTAATTTTTCTTTCATAAATTTCAGGTAAAATATGATAAGTTGGATTGTGTTGCTGTCTGTGTGTCTACGTTTCATCTCAGCGTCATTTGATTACATTTATGAGGAGCACTCCTTCATGGGTAAGAAAGCATATTCATGAGGTGCATCTAATCATTTCATGAATTTATTAGATGCCTTTCCTAATAAAAAGAACGAGTGTGGTCGAACCATCAGTAACAAAATCACTGGAGCTTAGAGTGCGGTCATCTTCTCCTTAGGATTATTGTCATGCCCAGCATCTTGTCTTTGGATCTCATTCACCAACTCTTGCTGATCTCTTTCACAGACCCGGAGGATGTGCTGAGTATGAGCATTGCTCTGGAGGAGCCACAGCGTCCTCTACTGGGAGGAACATTGGTACTACCATGTTACTTTGAGGTGTGTCATTATGAGCTTTTACTAAATGTTTCTTTTGAATCCCAGTATGTTTTCCACTGTATATTTGATACAATATATTCAGAAAAGATTTGAATTTGTCACATGCTGAGATTGTAGACAAAGAAGAATTATCACCCAACTCTGCAGCTCTATGGATCTTTTTTGCCTCTTTTAGAGGCTCTTTAGCTCATTGTTTTGGTTTTTCAGTCTCAGGGCTCCGGTTTATGGAGTCATAGGAGTGCCATAAAAAAGAATAAATCTGGGAAAGAATAAGACAATAAATGTGGAAATATAAAGAGAAATAAATAAAAGAATAAATAAATGTGGATATATAAAGACAAATAATTATTTTTCCTTTTGCTTTTGCTTTTCCCCTTTTGCTTTTGCTATTCCTCTTTTGCTTTTGCCTGTTTCCAGCAGCGCAAACAGCTCTACTACATCCAAAAGTAAACTACATAATCTACTCAATATCCTGCATCCGGCAGTGCTGCTCCACACGTTGTCCCTTGAGTTCATTGTCTTTATAATTTTTGTGTCCTTTATCATAAATACAGGTTGACGAGAAACACAAACAATCAACAGGTCTGGAGTTGTGATGTGATGCCCGTTCTGCACAACGTGATTGGTTGATGCCTTTATTCGCCGTGTGAAAGCTCATAAAAATCGCTTTATTCGCTTTCTGTGTGAAAGTACTCATGACAAACAACTGTTCGAAAACATATATTGACGTGCGAATTAATTGCACAAAAAAAACACCTCTGGTGTGTAAAGGCCTTAAGAACCAGATATTTCAGAACAAACTTGTGGTGAATGGTGTCATTGTTTCCAATGTAGGACCACACTGTCCCAGACCCAGGAGCTCCCACTGTCGCGCCCCTTTCTCATCGTATCAAATGGAGCCTCATCACCAAAGAAAAAGTCACGACTATCCTTGTGGCCTTGGAAGGACAGGTGCGTGTCAGCGAGAGCTACCTGGACAGGGTTCATCTGGTGGGCTACCCCATGACTCCTACAGATGCTAACATGAAGATATCAGAGCTACGGTCCAGTGACACAGGAGTCTACCGCTGCGAGGTTCAGCACGGCATCGAGGACAGCCACAACATCGTCCATGTGCAGGTTCAAGGTATGCAAATGAGCAGTCAAAAAACTGTCCGATACAACAGATCTGAATATCAAGGAAAAAGTTATTCCTTTATTTTGTAATATTCCACACTGTTTACCTCTGATTGGTTGTCAAATACTTGTAGGATGTGGCCCATTTGACAAACTGCCATAACTCCTGAATTCAATGTGCAAATGCGACCAAATTTAGAAGACAAGTGCACACATCGGCTCCAAGTGATCCTGCAAAGTGTGTTGCCATTCTGCTCAACAGAAACATTATAAATTGAAATGGCTAAATCCATATAAAGATTAAAAAATTCTAAACATTTTCTGTTTTTCAAGTAAATTTTGAGGATTGTTCAACCTTTGTAGAGGCTTTTTGAGTACCGTCTAGTTTTCTGGTATTGATCATTACATTGTTTTAGTTAATTAATTCTCAATTAAACTAAAGTTCCTGTTTATCTCTAGGTATGGTGTTCCATTACCGGGCCATCATGGGCCGCTACAGTTTGACTTTTGAAAAGGCAAAGGCAGCATGCACCCAGAACAGTGCAGTCATGGCTTCACCTGAACAGCTTCAAGCAGCCTTTGATGATGGATTCCACCAGTGTGACGCTGGCTGGCTCTCTGACCAGACAGTCAGGTCTGTTTGTCATATGATGGGCAACAACTTTCTACTACCCCTGTTTAAAACAGTGGGTAGAGCAACATGACACAAAGACATTCAGGGTTGTAACTTGACTCCCAAACATGCATGTGCTAATGAAAGCGAAAAACACCTTATACTGTATAAAAGTGTCCAACAAATACCTAAAATACTAGCCACTCAAATGGCAATTGCAAATTTTATTTATTTACTAAATACACTTAAAAAGTGCTAAAATACCATATGGGTAGTTTTGTGTGTTTTAAAGTTTAACTAGGCCTACACATCATGTAACATTATATAATTGCCAAATACTTTCCAAAGCATACCATTAATCTTCTTTCAAGGAAGCCCTTCTTTTCCATTAGTTTAAGTACAGTTTAAAATCAAATTTTGAAGCATCAAGACATGCTTTAGATAAATGTCTACAGTGTAAAATCTGTCACATTTTTAAAATGAACTTTTCATCAAAGTTGTGTTGCATATTTGCATCATTGTTAAAACGGACCATTTTGAAAACACTCCTGCGTGGTGTGTTCGAGGATGTTCCAACATCTGAGAATTCATAGTCAGCAGTGCGGCACTGACGAACTCAAAGCCAGAAGACAAACAAATAAACAGGGAAGTTGTGAAAAGGAGAATTTGGTAGTTTTAAGGTTGCTGTACGTCAGTGTGCTTGAGAGCAGCAACAGGAGGTGTTTTCCAAATCATCCCTGTTTGCAAGTTCATATTCTAATTTTGATATTGAAGACATACAGTATTTTTATATTGAGGACACCAAAGCATATTTTCATTTAACCAAAGGTACCCAATCCATGATCCTCGTGTGAACTGCTATGGTGACAAAGAGGAACTGCCTGGGGTCAGGACATATGGAGTGAGAGACCTCAATGAGACTTATGATGTCTACTGCTTCACTGAGAAGATGACAGGTACACTGTGATGAACACCGCAATGTCTCCATTTATAACTGTTGTGGTTTGCAGGTTTGGGGTATTTTAAGCTAATTCTTTCATTATATTTATCTTTATTTATCTGATACAGGCAGAGTTTTCTACACCTCTTCTGCAGAAAAGTTCACCTACTCTGAGGCTGTGGTGGCCTGCACTAATCAGGGAGCTCAGTTGGCCACTACTGGTCAGCTCTACCTGGCCTGGCAGCGTGGGATGGATGTCTGTAATGCTGGCTGGCTGGGAGACAGGAGCGTCCGCTACCCAATCAACATTCGCCGGCCGCAGTGTGGAGGGGGTCTGCTGGGGGTGCGAACTGTTTACCTCCACACAAACCAGACAGGATACCCACTTACTGAGTCCCGCTACGATGCCTTCTGCTACACAGGTAAACCATCATTTGGACAAAGAGTGGAGATACTGGAAGGGCTGTTCTGCTCATATCATATTTTCAGAGATTCTTATGCCAAGAGATCAAACATTGATAACAAAAGGTTATACAGCTAGATTTGGTGCTCTTTGAGAGAGCTCTCAGCAGCACCGGGGATTCTGCTGGGAGACCTAATCCCCCCTTCACAAACACATAAAACTGAATCTTATTTTTCCGCATTGAAGGTGGCAACCCCAGCTACAGCATGCAGCTGTTAAATAAAACACAGTGTACGCTACCTGTCCAGCACCAAAAACCAACCAGATAAAGTTAGCGACTAGCTGGTGAACATAGTGGAGCATTTAGCAGCTAAAGAGCTGCCAGATATTTCCCTCAGGAGTTGCTAGAAACCAAAATAAGGAGAGTAAATATTGGACTTTCAATTCATCAGGTGGCCAGATACACAACATGAAATGAATGCTAATGTTGCTCTGTGTCTGCTGGATATGTAAACAGGCAACTGTTTGTTAACACGTTCGCCATATCAACTTTAGAAGGTGACAATATGTTGATGTTGTGTTTATAGTTTTTTGCACTGCCCCCAAGTAGCCAAAAAACTAAATTTGTGCAGGTTTAAACATTGTGATGTTGTAAAGTTTACATGATTGGAGGGCCAGGCTTGTTAGTGTAAGCTATTTGTGGCCTGTTGTGACCTGTTAAATATGTGCTGACTGAATTTAAGTTTCCTAGGTAGCCAGCTATACAGTGTAGATGTCTGGGGCTTTTATTGTGAAGGGTGAACAGAAGTTGTGGATCTGTTATGCGCTGCCTTTGTTAATATGTGTGAAAATGCAGTAAAGAGTTCCCGGTTCAGACTGCAGAGCCTCCATGTTGTTATTTTATTATTCATATTAAGTATAGGTGCACCCAAAATCCTCGGCTACATTAGAAACTTTTACATACTCTACATACATATAATTTTGGTATCTGTTGTCAACACTGTAAGTGAAGTTTGACTGTGAAACAAAATTAGACAACAAAAGGAAGAAAGCTCAACTTATGAACCAACAGAGTCACAACAAAGTTTTAGCATTTTCTTACTAATCTCTCTCCTCAATCACCTCCAGAGTCTCCTGATGAGGAAGGTTCAGGCATCATAGAAGAGGGAAGTGGCATGCTGAGTGTCATCACAGTGACACAGAGCCCGGAGGTGTTCTTCAGGAGGACTACAACAGAGAGCGAGGCGGTCGGAGAGGTGGAGACGCAGCAGCCTACCGTTGTGGACTTCACCTTCACAGAGAGCACTACTGAACTGCCGCTGCCTCAGCCGCCAAATGTCACTGAGTTTGTCACTGACCTGATAGAGCCAGCCACAGCCCGGCCCGACACAAGCAGGGAGCGCAGCAAAGGCTTTGTGATGTCTCCAACCAGTCAGTGAAATAACTGCTGATGCATGTTATGATTACTGTAACCTCATAGAAATTCTAGTGAGTGTCGCAAATAATAATGTCCCTAAGGAAAAAATGGCTCCAGCACACAAGATTTCCCCTTGTTTCTCTGTGCAGGTCTGGTCTTCCATTATCGTTCAGGCTCCGGCCGCTATGCCTTCACCTTCGTTGAGGCCCAGCTGGCCTGCCAGAGTGTCGGAGCCTCCATTGCCACCCCACAGCAGCTGCAGGCAGCATATGAGGCTGGGTATCACCAGTGTGATGCAGGATGGTTACTGGACCAGACTGTAAGGTAAATCTGTCATTTATTTTCAGAGGAGGTAGAGAGAATCCTGTCCCAGACAATACGACATCACGTTTGCTCTTTTCTAGGTATCCCATTGTTTTCCCTCGAGATAAGTGTGCTGGAGATCTGGGGGATCAACCTGGAGTTCGGTCCTATGGTTTAAGGTCAGCAGAGGAGAGATATGATGTATACTGCTACATTGATGGGCTCAAAGGTAAGAAAAAAAAACTGTTTAGCTTGTAAAATGACCCACTCCTCTAAGAATAAAAGGCCAGAGACACAGCTATTCTGTAAAGACATTATAAGTTACAAAAATGTATCATTTAAAGTTATTTTCTTTCTTTTTCACCATCTTGACATCTCCTCCTCATCTGCTCCACAGGTGAGGTTTTCCATGTGGGCTCCGCTGAGGGTTTCACCTATGATGAGGCTGCTTCTAGCTGTGAAAAACAGAATGCCATACTGGCCTCCACCGGAGAGCTCTACGCAGCCTGGAAAATGGGTTTTGACAAGCGCCGTGCTGGCTGGCTAGTGGATCGTAGCGTCCGCTATCCCATCAACAAACCCCGCACTGAGTATGGAGCTGGGAAATCAGGAGTGCACACTGTGTATGCTCACCCCAACCAGACAAGCTTCCCTGAACTTGATGCCAGATTTGATGCATACTGTTTCAGAGGTAAACGCCTGACTGTTGTCTACAGGCTCATTCAGAATTCATATTTTCATTATCATTCATTTGTCATTTTCTCTTAATGTTAATTCTTACAGCGGATATTCTACTCATTGCAAATGAAACTGGACTGAACATCACAGATATCCAGGAGGCCCTCTTTAACTTAACATCAATTACTGATTTGTTGAGGCCTGGTAAGCTATATTCAAATTACTTTCTTGTGCAGATATCCCTTTTATTTTGCATGTCCCTCACTCATGTTGTTTTTATATGTCCCTTTAGCTGATCCTTCCATCATCCCTCCCATCCTTGTGGAGACTTCGGGCTCTGGCTCAGGCTCAGCAGACTTCGGCTCAGGGTCTGTGGTTGATGGTGCCTCTGGGGGTCACTCTGGAGACTTGTCTGGCTCTGGAGACCTGTCTGGTTCTGGAGACCAGGTAATCTCTGGAGATCTGTCTGGCTCTGGAGACCTGTCTGGTTATGGAGAAAGGGTAATCTCTGGAGATCTGTCTGGCTCTGGAGACCTGTCTGGTTCTGGAGACCTGGATGGCAGTGCGAGTGCTGAGCTGCCCAGTGGAGTATCAGGTTTCAGCAGTACAGATGCTTCTGGATCAGCTCTCAGTGGAGAAGGATCCGGCTTCACTCTTGTTTTTTCAGGCATCGATAACATTTTCTCTGGAGAGGGCTCAGTTTCAGGAGGACTCCAAGAAGCCGGAGAGGGAAGCACAGGGATCCTTATCTTCCCTTCATCTGAAGCAGTCTCTGGAGTGCTCAGTGGTAGTCTGGACCTGTCCGGATCTGGCACTGGATCTGGTTTCAGCTCTGCGGAGAGTGGCTCTTCCATCATTAACTCTGGGCAAAGTGGACAGTTCTCTGGCATGTCGTCGGGTTTCATCACCAGCCGGGACTTTTCTGGCTTTAGTGGTTTCCCATCAGGATCATTCTCTGGAAGTGCTAGTGGACAGTCAGGAGAGCCTTCGGGAAGCAGAGAAGCTCAGATCTTCCTGATAGATGGCGAATTGATTGATGCGTCCACCCCTATTAAGGAGTATGAGCTTGGTGGAGGCCTACTGGCATTCAGTGGCTCTGGAGACATTTCAGGATCTGGGATTCTCAGTGGTGACCTCATTGGCTCGGCCTCTGGTAGTGGCTCTGGGTTCTTCTCAGGCGTGACCTTTGTGGGGTCAGGGTTTGCTGACCTTACAGTGTCATCCTCTGGAGAGGAGGAGGCCTCTGGGTTTTTACTCTATAGCTCTGGACAAGGAAGTGATGGACATTTGTCTGGATCTGAAAGCTCAAGTTTACTCTCTGGGTCTGGATCGGGAATGTCTGGATCTGAGTCCTCAACGAGCGGAGAAGAAGGTAGTGTTACATTCTTGACTGGGGATTTTATGACAGAGGTATCCGGAGACACTACACTGTTTATGGAGCTTGGACAGGGATCAGAGGAGTACAGTGGAGAAGGAAGCAGAACCAGCTGTGGGGTTTACTCTGGTAGCGGAGACACTCGCTTGTCCACAGCCAGCAGCATGTCTTCAGGATCTTCCTCTGGAGATCTGCCACAGGTAGTGCTGCCCTCTCCATCCAGCGAGTGGGCACTGACAGGGAGCATCACAGGACCAAAGGAGGCCCTTAGTGGGACTGAACTGTCACAGACCCCTGGTGATGTCTATGCAACAACCGGCCCTGCGCTTGCCCCCGCAGGACTGGTTGCTCCTCCCACCGCAGCTACACCAGCCTCTGTGCAGACACCAGGCATTGTTGAAGGTAGGTCAACCTATTCCTTCATGTGGAAGTAAGTCATTGGTTTTTGACATGTTGTTGTCCTGTATTCTGTAAAATCGAGAGCTAGAGTGTGGGGGGGGTATGGAAATCAGTGTTTGTTTAAAACTTCAAACATCCTCGCGATATAACATTTAACGGAGCTTACTGCTGGAGCTGAGATGGTTATCTGATTAATCGATTAGTTGATCAAAATAAGTAATTTTCTAAGCAAAAATGCCAAAGAGTCACTGGTTCCAGCGTCTCAAGTTTTGATATTTACTTGTTTTCTAGGTATTCTGTGACGGTAATCTGGATATTTTAGGGGTTTTGGACTGCTGCTCAGACAAAACCTTTTTTCACTATTTTTTGACATTTTATAGACCAACTGATTTGTCTATTATTTGAGAAAATAATCTGCAAATTAATCACTAATGAAAATTAACACTAGTTGCTGCCTTATCTTAGCCCATTAACTACAATTGCATGAAATATACAGTATTTTACATTTCTGGCCATTTACCTGTATATTAGCTCAGTTTTTTTGCCAGATTTGAAATGGTGGGGAAAAAGCTGACAGAATTTGTACTGCAGCACGTTGAAAGAGTTTTTAAAGCGCCATAAAAGCCAAGGACCAGAGAGAATCTCAGGCCATGTAGTAAAGCACTCCTCCCACCAATTGGCAACTAAAGTTACTTAAATTTTTCTACAGTCCATTTCCTCATCCCTGGTCAAATGTGAATTTATCACATCATTACAGCCTTCTCAGTTTCAGGCTTGAGGTTTTAAACCTGCTTTACAAACATCTAGATGGACTCAAGTGCCATGCAATTTTAGCCAAGAGGTTGACTCAATGATTTGGGTAAATTTTTTGCATTCTGTGGAGAGTAGATCAACAACTGACTTTTTCACTAGCTTTTCTCCAGACTGTCCACACTTTTGATCATGACACACACTAACAAGTGTGTCAGTCAGCACCAACCAAATGTTTGATCAAATTTGCTGATTACACAATTACTGTATTTACTAATGAAGAAACAGGGCATGGTTATGTGCTGGCAGAGTTTAAGACTATCAGTAGACATCCACAACACCAACAAAGCAAAACCTACAGTACTGCATTAAAACACAAAAAAATTGTAACTTGAATAAAATGCATCACAGCACCATTGCTGTGCTTACACTTTTAAGGTAGATGATGCATCTCAGAGCTGTGTTCAAATGTCACAAAATGTCCAAAAATACATAAACGTGTTTATAATACCATGGTTTTTGATGAAAATTGGAGGGAGCATGTATTCAGGACAGGTGCTGCTTAAATTCAGAAAGTGTTAAGAGTGTATTTCATTCATGGAGGGAATCATGTTTGAATCCCTTTACCTGTTTTTCTAGGTGGTTTTTACCCATGTGAACCCAACCCCTGTGGTGCTGCTTCATGCAAAGTAAAGGATGGGGTTGCTCTGTGCCATGGTAAGTCCCAAAATGGGGGCAAGTGCCATTTTTACTCTTCTCCTCCTTTCTACTGAATTCAATATTGTGTGATGATGTTTTGGTTTAACTGACTTCTCCAATAGTGTGTCTCCTTATGTCTTTTTTGTTGAGCAGTTTGCATGTTTTATATTGTTGGTCTGCATTCTGTTTATTAATTAGCCTGTGAGTTATATTTAAAGATAAATATTTAACTGATTGTGATTTACTGTTTATGAATTAGTATTACTAGACTTACCAAAAATCTTTTATCTCTCCCTGCTGTTCTGTCTGTCGGTGTGTTTTGCATCATATATTTGCTATGTTTTGTGTTCCTTTGATTTTCTTATGTTCATTTTGTCTGTGTCTGGCTATGGATCTCTGTGTTTGTGTGGCAGATTGAATGTTAGGGTGCTTGTCAAATATGTACCAGCTCTGCTCTGAGGTTGTTCAGCCTCTGTGTTCATGTGTTATCACAACTGTGTCCAGCCTATATGTTGTTTTTGGTTTTGCTGTGCCAGTACGCCTATCCTCTCTGCTGTATGCATGCTAAACCCAGGGCAACATATCTGCTAGAATTAAAATACTGATCTTCTGCTGCAACTAACCACAGATTCAAAACATAAATTTACTGAAGATATCACAACTTTTAGTTGTTCTCTTTGCAGATATAATCAAATTTGGTATATATATTTCAGTATATATCATATAACATCATCCTTTGGTAACCTGAAATAACTCAAATAGTAAGATTTATCAAAAACAAAGGAACATAGATGATGATTCAGTGTGCAGTAAGTCTAACCTGGATCAGAGGTTGCAGCAACTACAGTATTGTTCACTAACCTCTCAGTCCTGTCTCTGTGTGATAGTCCTTCTATCACGGCCTCACCTCCCTCACCTTGCTGGCCAACCTTCCTCCCCCACCCCACGCTGAAACAGTAGTGTCACCCGCCCCCTTTTTTGCAGAGGTAGATGTGTGCCATTCCAACCCTTGTGCCAATGGAGCCACCTGTGTGGAGAGTGCAGACTCTTACAAATGCTTATGCCTGCCCAGCTACGGAGGGGAACGCTGTGAGATCGGTATGAGATCAGCTTCAGCTAATAAATACTAACAACAGCCTCTCAAAAACAACTGAAGAGAGACAGGGATGCTAAACATCACCAGCCGATAGCATCATTACTTGCTGTGAAAATACAAAGTCATGAGGAGTCCTGGTGGCCCAGAAGTCGAAGATGCACGACATGTAGCTGTGATGTCCCTGGTTTGCCATGGGACACTGTTTCCCTATATGGGCAAAAGGCCATAAAAGTAACTAAAGGATCAGTGCACCCCAATCACCAAAAAAACATATTTTGCTTACCACGAGTGGCATCTAACTATGCAGTAACTGTTCAGCGTTTTACTGCTCAAAACACTGAACAACACTTTGTTAAACCCCTTTCTTGAAAAGTCTCCAGTCATAGGTATACAACTGTAACGGCATAGCTGGTCTGTCAAGTCTTTTAAAGTTGTCAAAGGGATGTGCATGATGCACTAGTAAGAGCAAGCACTGCAGGGTGTATTTTCAAGAACAATAGGATAAGCCACTAAACACACTGTTAACAATTTTCATTGGGACAATTTATTGATATGAAGTGTAGCAAGGTATGCCACTTGGGGTTCCACCGACAGGTGAACACAACGACGCACACACTTCTCTTCAGCACACAATACTTTATTCACACGGTGCACACGGATAATTACATACACACGCTGTCTTCCCTCTCTCCTTGTCCGGCGAGTCCGGAACAGCCAGCTGTCTGTCCTTGCTTAAGCTTCCACTGGGTTCTTCTCCTTCTCACCGTGGTGCTTGTAATTTGTCCAGTCCACCTTCTCCAGTCCCTGCCACTAGAGAGAGCCTTGATTATTAACTCTTCTCACCTGTGTTGCTTAGGATGCTGGCGCTGACTCTCTGAGCCACTCCCCCACTCTCACCTCTGCAGCTGAGCTCAATCAACCACACTGCGTCACCACATATCCCACCGGCCACAGCCATCTGCGTCCCCGGCCTATGGATCACGCTGAACTTAAATGGCTGTAAAGCCAGATACCACCGGGTGATCCGGGCGTTGGTATCCTTCATGAGGTGGAGCCACTGCAGCGGAGCATGGTCCAAACAGAGGGTGAAGCCCCGGCCCAGCAGGTAGTAACGAAGGGCCTTGACCGCCCACCGGATTACTAGACATTCCTTCTCCACTGTACTGTAGTGGGAATCCCGCTCCGACAATTTCCAGTTGATGTAGAGGACTGGGCGGTCGACCCCTCACACCTGCTGGGCCAAAACGGCCCCCAACCCCCTGTCCGAGGCATCAGTCTGCAGAATGAAAGGGAGAGAGAAGTTAGGTGTGTGGCGAAGCGGCTCACCACAGAGGGCCTGTTTAACCCTCTCAAATGCCTTCTGGCACTGCTCTGTCCACTGGGCTGGATCTGAGGCACCCTTTCGGGTCAGGTCGGTCAGGGGGCTGACCAAGTCTGCAAACCCTGGAATGAACTGGCGGTAGTACCCTGCCGCCTCACCTGCTTTTTGGACTGGGCCCGCCACCCATGAGGTGCCCCAGATATCGTACCCCCTCCGTCCAACCGAACACTTCTTCGGGTTGGCAGTGAGCCCCACCTGCCTCAGGGAGTCCAGCACCGCGGCCACCCACTGCAGATGCTCCGCCCAACTGTCACTATAGATGATCACGTCATCCAAGTAGGCGGCAGCATATGCAGCGTGCGACGGCAATACCCGATCCATGAGGTGCTGGAACGTGGCTGGGGCCCTGAACAACTCAAACGGAAGTGTGACAAATTGGTACAACCCAAACAGAGTGGAGAAGGCCGTTTTCTCCCTGGACTCTAGAGATAAGGGAATCTGCCAGTAGCCCTTGGTCAAATCCAGTGTCGTGAAGAAACGAGCAGTGCCCAAACAGTGCAGGAGTTCATCGACCCGGGGCATGGGGTAGGCATCAAACCATTATACATCATTCACCCTGCAATAATCCACACAGAACCAGATAGACCCATCTTTCTTCACAACAAGAACGATAGGGCTACACCACGCACTGTGAGATTCTTCTATTACCCCCATCTCCAGCATAGCCTTCAATTCCTGCTGAACTATTTTTCGTTTATTTTCAGGCAGCCGATAGGGTCGTGAACGCAACACCACGCCTGGGTGAGGCCTGGCAGTGGAGAGAACACATCAGCAAACTGCTGTTGCAGATTGGTGATGTCTGCCCCCTGGGATGGTGACAGCTGTTATCACAAGGGAGGGAGACTGGGTCCCCGGAGGTCGGAACCTCAGGGCCCAGCTCATCCCTTTCCTTCACCGCCGTCACAAGAGTAAATGGTAATGGTAAATGGACTTTTACTTATATAGCGCTTTTCTGTACTGTACAGGCAGTAACAGGAGTAACAGGCACCGCCTCTGTCCATCTCTTAAGGAGATTCAGATGTTAAATTTGGGTGCTCCCGTCCTGTCAGACCACCACCTCATAGTCAACTTTGCCCACTCGTTGTGTGACCACAAAGGGCCCTTGCCGCTTGACGAGTAATTTTGAACTGGAAGAAGGAAGCAATACAAGGACTTTGTTTCCCGGTGCAAATTGTCTCAGCCTGGCTCCTCTGTTGTACAGGCATTGCTGACGCTCCTGGGCCTACAGCAAATTCTCCCATGACAGCCGCCCCAGTATGTAGAGTTTTGCTCACAGGTCCAGGACGTATTGAATTTCATTTTTGCTGGGGCTGGGACATTCCTCCTAGTTTTCTTTCACCAGGTCCAGCACAGCACGTGGTCTACAACCAAACAGGAGTTCAAAGGGGGAAAACCCCGTGGAGGCCTGGGGCACCTCCCGCACAACAGAGGATCAAGCCATTTATCCCAATTACGACTATCTTTGTGAATGAACTTACGAACCACGGACTTCAAAGTCTTGTTGAACCGTTTGACAAGTCTGCGGGTGGTACACGCTTGTCCGAACAGACTTGATGCCCAACAATTCATACAGTTTCCTCAGTGTTCGTGGCATGAATGAAGTGCCCTGATCAGTCAGAATCTCTTTCGGGATTCCGACTCAGGAGACAATCTGAAACAGCGCCTGCACCACACTCTTTGTGGAGATGAAACGCAAAGGCACTGCCTCGGGATATCGCGTTGTGTAGTCCACTAGGAACAACACAAAGCGATGTCCCCAGGCACTCTGAGAAAATGGCCTAATGAGGTCCATCCCAATCCGATCAAACGGAACTTCCATTAATGGTAATGGGCGCAAGGGCGCTTTTGGGATGGCCAGCGGGTTCACTAACTGGCATTCCGGACAGGACATGCACCACTAGCGCACGTCTGCCCAAATGCCAGGCCAGTAAAACTGGGCCATGATCCGGTTCAGTGTTTTCTCGCAGCCCAAGTGACCAGCCATTGGGTTATAATGAGCCATCTGGAAAATTGTTTCCTGGCGGCTTTTCGGCACCAGCAATTGGGTCACCCACGACAGGCGGGAGCTAACCGCGGCCTTGACATTATGCGTTTTGCCTTTGTATTTAATTTGAACTGGCACTACAGGGTACTTGTGAACATCCCCATGCACACACCTAATTTCCACCCACGATGCCTCCACCGAAGCCCTGGGCCGAACCAGGTTCTGGTGTATTAAGGACTGCTCACAGCCTTAATCCACCATAGCCCGGTGTACACCCCCTTGGATCCTTACCAACACTGTATCTCCCACCTGGCCCGGGGAAGGGGGTTGGATGGCCGGTGACCTGGACCACTTGCCCAATCTCCATCTGTGGACACTCGTTCCGGAAATGACCGGGCCACCCACACCTCCAACACTCCAGCCCAGGCACTTGAGGGACCCTTGGTGGCTAGGAGACAGCGCCCGGAGTGGCAAGGACCGGGGAAGGGGAGGGAAGGACCGGTGTGGTTGACCCGCTGGTAGCAGGGACCCGAACAGGCCCCCTGGGCCAGGCAATCCCAGCGTCTGGACTTTTCCGTCATGGGGCCGGGACGGGGTGGAGGGTTGTCGGTGGCTGCGCCGCCAAGTGGTCTTCTGCCAGCGTGACCGCTGCGTCCAGGTCTTTTGGACGGTGGCAGCGGACCCACTCTGACGTTCCGGCTGGGAGTCCCGTGACGAACCGCTCAAAGACCACAAGTTCCAGCATCCGTTGCTCCCCTGCTGAGTTCCCCGGCTCCAACCAGCGGGAGGTGGCGTCCCTCAGCTGCTGGGCATAAGCAAAGGGCCGGCCTGCTGGATCGAGTTGGGCCCCCCGGAACCGACGGCAGTGGTCCTCTGGGTGACGACCCATCCGATCCAGGATGGTCCTCTGGACTGTTGGATATCTGCCCCAGCAGGATGCCGGTAGGCTGACCGCTGCGGTCTGGGACTCCTCCGTCAGCAGCAGGAGCAGGTGCACCACCCTCTCCGCAGCCGGCTAGCCGCACGCCTCCGCTGCGGTCTCGAACGTCTTCAGAAATGTTTGGGGATCATCCCCGGCCATCATCTTGGGAAGGGAGAGGATGCCGGGCGGACCAGTTGTAGCGAGAGCCAGCGGTTGGGTTGCCCGGGCCAACAGGTGCTCTAGAACCCGGGTCTGCCTCTCCGTTTGGGCATCTCCATCTGCTGCCGGTTAACCGCCGCTTGCTCGCGGTGCATCGATGCTAACTTCCCCAGCATCTGCCCAAGCGTGGCTACCAGCTGCATGGTTGGGTGCTCCGACATCTTTGCGTTCAACCTTGCCTCTTGTCAGTGCCCCACATTGGGCGCCAGTGTAGCAAGGTATGCCACTTGGGGTTCCACCAACAGGTGAACACGATGCACACACATCTCTTCAGCACACAATATTTTATTAACACGGTGCACATGGATAATTACATACACACGCTGTCTTCCCTCTCTCCTTGCCCGGCGAGTCCGGAACAGCCAGCTGTCTGTAGCGGAGAAACACCTTATTTATTATTATATTATTAAACGGGGCACCACCTTCAGTTGAAGGAAAATTAAAAAAATAAATTAATTAAATTGATCAGTCTTATTATCTAAAGGGCAAATTCTCAACATATTGATCTTTGATCTTTACTTTGAATAAAACATCTCCAGCCAAAACTTTGTGATAAAACAAACATTTATTAATAGCTAAATGTTTGTTAACAGGTCAATAGTGTGAATATACGAGACAATACTAATAATATGATATGAAATAAAATAAAATAAGATAAAAGAAAAGGTTATTTGACTATCAGTTTCAAGAATGGATTATCTTTGGCGATAGTGATGGAAATATGTGTGAATAGAAAAAACGGATGAACGCTAGTTGGCTAGTTACTTTCCTAAGATCTAAATATAATATTATGAGCTTTTGTTCGA
>LKNJ01006464.1:0-17527 GCA_002120245.1 Maccullochella peelii
GATCTCAGTAGTAACGACTTCATGAGCTTCTTTAATGATAAAATTCTAAATATTAGAGACAAAATTCAGCACCTCCTGCCCTCAGCCAGCACTGACTTATCTTCAAACACAGGAAGCCGGGTTGTCGTTCTGGTCAAGGTTTCTGCCTGTCAAAGGGAGTTTTTCCTTGCCATTGTCTCCTAGTGCTGCTCTTGGTNTCAATGATTTCTTCATCTAAGCCATCAACGTGTCTCTTAGACCCCGTCCCAACTAGGCTGCTTAAAGAAGTTTTAGAGGCAGATGGCTGCCCGCCAAGAGACTGGTTCTGGTTCTGGTTCTGGTTCTGCACGAGGTTTCTGCCTGTTAAAAGGGAGTTTTTCCTTGCCACTGTCTCCTAGTGCTGCTCATGGTGGGAATTGTTAATTGTAAATATAAAGAGTCGGTCTAGACCTGCTCTATATAAAAAAGTGCCCACAGATAACTTTGTTATGATATGGCGCTATATAAATAAAACTGAATTTAATTTAATTGAATTAGGTAGGCTACCCATTACTTAGCAAAATACTTACAGCAGGCTGTAAGTAAATGTCTTTCCCACTTTGAAATTAAACAGATTTACCTATGGCTGTTGGAGACCTGGAAGGTTGCTCGATGTATTTGAATGACTTGGTAATCTACTCTGATCACTGGGATGTCCATCATGACCACATTGAGATACTATTTGACCGCTTTGCTCATGCACATTTACAGTAACATTTAACCTAGTGTGAGTGTGAGTTTACGAAGGCACACGTAAGCACATAAACATTTAATAAATGGTTCATTACGCATTGTCGTTAAGTGTTTATTAATGTACAGTATTTGTCAACAATTATGACTTCTCCTATGAAGACATATTTAATATTATTATAACTGTGTTTGACTATATTATCATTTCTTGTCTGTTTATACAGCACCCTCCACTTATGGGTGCCCACAGGAGGCATTATAGCTGTTGTCAAAGACATTATTAAATACTTATATCTACGTACAATTACATTATAGGGTGTTAGAAATCATTTATCAAATGTTTAAATGATATTATGAATGGTTGGGGATGGGGGTAAAGTGAAGTGTTACCCAGTTGCCTAGAGTTTGTTTGGTGCACCTGATAGTGCAACCTATTGATGACTATGCCCTTCCTGCAACTAAAAATTGGGCTCATATGTATTGGGGACTGCTTGGTTATTACTGGTGTTTTTGAAAGAATTTTTCTACTGCTGTTGCACCCGTCACAGACCTGTTGAAGACTACGACCAAATATGTTTGGTCTCCATAGTGCCAAAGGGCTTTTGAGAAGCTGTTATTTGTAATTCTCTTGTTTTGGCAGGTCCACAATGGTACAAATGATGTGTGTGTGTCCTGTGCTGTTACAGTCTGACGATTTAGGTGCTGAAAAGCCACTTCCTTCCACTTCAGCTAGCTCTTCATTTGTTGAAAAAGGAAGCACTACATTAACCTTCCTCATATCCCTGCATTGTTCTAACTAGAGGCTGGGATCTGTTGCTCCACTCTTATAACCTGCACATTCGTCACATCAAAGGGCAGGACAGTGTGATGGTTGGACACATTGTCTCAGGCTCCCTTGCAGTAATGCCTCCCGTGTACACTTATTTGCTTGCTGCTTTGTTCCCATATTCCTTGTTCTCTCTCTTTCTCTTAAATTAGCTTTCAGGATCTGTGTGTGTGTGTGTGTGAGCTGAGCCAGGGCCAGTGTTCCTGGAAGCTATTTAAGCCCTCCTGCTCAGATGCTAATGTGCCTATTTCTTCACCACGCACCAAGCCTTGTACATTTTGCACTGTCTTCGCACCTCACATCAGCCACTGCACTCATACACTTTCATACACTACTGATATTGACCTCCACACCTCATTGCATTATGACAAATGTCAGTTCATTCTTGCCCATTTTTGCGTGCATGAGAGAGACTTCAGAGTATTATGTAACTCTATATACACAACAGGTCCAACCGGCTCTTTCAGAATGTACACACTGAGCTTGTTCAAACAAGAATTCCACACACACACACACACACACACATTTGTACTTCTATACTTGTGAGGAACCTCAGTAACATAATCCATAACCTAATCCTGATTCTATCATTAGGTAAGTTTACTGTAGCTCAATGAGGTTGCACAACATTGTAGATAAATGTTGTCTAACAGTATGACAAGTAGAGAAGCCTCATAAAGTCAGCAAACTAACTCAGTAATGTCAGTTACACAGCAACACCTATCTAAAGTTAGTTAAATAGCCAAGATTAGCTAACATTAGTCAACTTAAGGTACTGGTCATACCAGTGTATTGAACTGAGAAAGGGTGCATTTTATTGCTTTCTGTTAATCAACTTATCAGTTTATTAAGTAATTGTTTCAGTTGATCTGAAAAATTAATGTACCCACTTTCGATCTTCAGGGCTTTTCATGACTGGTATAAACCAAAGGGAGAAGTGTCCAAGACTTAAAAAGAAAACCTCAGTACTGACAGTAAAGCTGTAAACCTATGGAGCCCCAAAACTGACAAAAGGCAGGCAACAGGTTGTCAGACAAGTAAAAAATCCAAGCGATTACATCAGTAAATAATACTGTTAGTTAAATAATTAAAATCGAAAAACAAAATAACAGCGAAACACATAACTTTATACTTTCCCGTTAATCTCCAATCAGTTGGTAGAAAAGACAAATAACTAAACAAAAGGAAAACTAAGGTTCTGAGAAATGAAATTATCTAGTGATTGGAGGTTAAATGGAAATACAAAGGTTTTTTTTGCACTCCATTAAATTAATTACCTAACTGCATTATTTATTGAAGTTTTTCATTATATTTTTGACTTGTCTGCTTACTTTTTTTTCCTGTCTTGTCTTTTCGGGGCTCCATAGGAATAACAGTCTGATGAGAAAGAGATTTGAATGGCAAAGCATCCATATCCATGAAAACTGACCACAGTGTTTAAAGTGACCAGTGGTGTGAAAAATACTGCACATCTCCATTATAGAACATCAAATTACAGCAAACTTCAGAATAATTCACAAACCAAAAGACACCAGGTTGATCCTGGTGACAATATTAGGGTTGTTGCATGTTTACACTACTAACTACAAATACTCTATGAAGTGAAAATAGAATACAACATCATCACAAGCTATGGTCTCAGAAATGAAAGGATAACTTCAGTTTATTACAACTTGGCTCTTATTTTAATATTGTGTCCATCATTTCTATCAGTACTTATAACATTGTACTCACCAATTTAAAGGAATATAGAAATTTTGGCAAGTGTGCTTATTCGCATTCTTGCCGAGAGTTAGAAGAAAAGATTGACACTACTCTAATAACTGTATGATAAATACGAAGCTATATCCAGGAAACGCTAGCTTAGCTTAGCATAAAGACTGGAAACAGGGGAAACGGCTATCCTGGCTCTGCCCAAAGGTAACAATCTGCCTATCAGCACTTCTAAAGCTCACCAGTTTAACACATTATATCTCGTTTGTTTAGTCCATACAAAAAACAGAGTGCAAAAATGTCACGTTTTGGTTATACATTGGGTTATATGCTGTTTCTTGGCTGGGTGCAATAACTTACATTCTGGTGTTTATACTGATTATCATTTTGTACATCACATCGCGTATATATGTTTGACTAACCAAAGGTTAGTTTGGTTTGTTCACAACCTGTCTGATTGTCTGACTGCTCCCGTTTCGTGACCCATCAGACTTCTTTATAGTGATGTCTCCGCATAGGCAAAACTATAAAAAAATAATACCCAAGTTGTAATAAACCAGTTAGCTTTTAAAATCACTCCACCAACTCAAAACACTTCTGATTCATTACCAGCAGAACGTGAAGCATCAACAAAGTAGTACCTACCTCAAAGTGAGGTGTTCATGATGTTTTGCCCACTACCTACCTAAATTCCAATTCACTGCATGTTAATTTGATCGGATTAATTTGATTTTAATCTAAAACCTGATGGATGAACAATATGAGTGATGTACATAAATACATACAAAGAGTTAACACAAAGTGTTAAAATGCTGCAGTATCATCTCTGTTGCAGACCGTCTCCTGTGAGTGAATCACAGCTTCAGACTGAAACTGGAGCTCACGTGGCTCTTAAACTTCCACCTTCTGCTACATTTTTCCCCTCTCACAACAATGACACCAGACAATCACGCTAAAAACCAACCTGCTCTGCCAAATGCTTTCAAATCACCTCTCGCTTTAAGCTATCACACGTCTCAGATCTAGCCTTTGCGATACAATCTTTTCTTTCTTTTATTGGCATTCATATCCAGTGAAACCAAATGCTCAGGTGCAGAAACTAGTGCTCCCTGTTGTTGCAGTAATTTGGACTGAACTCAAAATTTTGGGCTAAAAAGGGGTGAATCCCTTTTTTTTTATCATTTTAAAATCAGTTTAAGAGGCTTCGGACAGTGTGGAAGCTCTGTTAATCCACAGCAGAAACAAGCAACAGATTCAAGGGGAGACCTTCAGGTCGTGTAAAGACTTGAAAATCAGGTGAATGTGGAGTTTTGTCACTAATGTTCCACTGTCAGATACCACTCTCCACCGACAGGTGCCATTTAAAACTGGTAGCTTTTGCCACTATAAGTGCCATTTTGGCCACATCAGAAAGTGGCACAGCAAAATTCAGTCTCTGTGGAAGCTTGGTGACACAGTGGCTACTAGAGGGGCTAGTTGGTGAGCTACTGTAGCTGTCTCTACCCGCCAATTTGCAGTCTAATAATACTAATAATGCTTATAATCAGTTATTTTTATGAGCCCTTTATGACACCAGAAAACAAATATACACAAGAAGCATTAAAGTGTAGCATGACCTGCTGTCAGTCATTAGAATTTGATTTCCCCATGTGGGTCCTGATGATGCAGGATGACAGTTGCCAAAACTGCGTGTACAACTTCAGAACTAAAAAGGAAACAATGTTTTGTTTTTTTTACCTTGGTTTGAACCAAATGAACCGAACTACAGGTTTGTATTACTGCAAGGGGACGTGTCAGTGCCAAGAATCAGTATATGCCTGTGGGGGTTATCTGTCAGTGGAACATGAGTGGCATATCAATAGCCTCGTTTTGAACTTGGCCGTGCTGTGGTCAGGCCCGACTAAGGTTTAAACATTGTTTGTGTTTGGGATCCAGTTCTGTTCAGTCCAGTGGTCAGTAAACCAATCAGGTTTCAATTCAACAAAAAAGAAAATATATATATATCCAACTTAATCTATCAGTTGAGGTTATTAAACAGAGGAGTCAGACTGATCTCCATGAAACCGATGCAGCGATTTGTTTTTGAGGAACGCAGCGATTGACGACGACCTTTTGACCCTCGTCGTGCCTGAAATGGTCAATGGCCTCTTTCCCATGGAAGCCAAGGAGAGGTGATGCCGCCGACGGTGGCGGGGCGGCTGCTGCTGCTGCTCCGGTTTCCAGCTGGGGTCTACTCCCCCAACCCCTCCCTGTCCTCCCCCAGCAGCCCGCAATGGAGCTCCCAGCATATGGAAGACATCTGGTGGCGCAGTGCGGCTCAGGTACTGCCAGGGCCTCTTTCCCGCCGTGTCCCTCAGCCTCACGTCTGCGTTAAACTTATTAACCAGCAACTGCATTATGTTCTTGTTTCCGTGGATGGCGGCAATATGGAGAGGCGTGTGGCCGCATGTTGACCTGGCGTTTATGTCAAAGGTCAAACCAGCCTTTTGAACTCCATACCTGAAACCCCAGCCAGAGAGAGCAGATCAGTGCCTTGTCACATAAAGTATCTTTAATTATATTTGCTCCTTCGAAATAAACGAGTTTCACAAACTCATTTTGTCAATATTCAATATTATATAAGTGCATTTTGTATTTTCTTTTTCTGTACAATGAAAATATTTGCAATCAAAAGAAAACAAGGAAATCTTGACAGCAATTCCTCACAGTTGGCAGTTCTTTTTTATCTACGTTAGTATGTTGGTCTGTTGGCGATAGTGAAATATCTCACCAGTCACTGGCTGGATTGTCGAGACATTAGGCACAGACAATCGTGGTCTCCAGAGGATGAATTTGGTGATCTTCTGACTTTACATCTAGTGCAACCAGCAGGACAACAAGTTCCACCTGTCAGCCTCAGGTCTACTTTGAGATACTTTGAGCAGGTGAGCTCAAAGCACAGCTGAGCCTGCATACAGCTGAAGCAAGTCTTACTCATATAAGGCTGCCATTGGCAGACTATTTCAGTTTGAATTCTCCTCCACACCGTTTTTTCCCCCCCTATACCAGAATGATAATGGGTTCAGCCAGACCTTTCTCCAGCACTGGCACAGCGCTAAAATTAAGTGTGGAGATAAGTCTGGCGATGTGAGACTAAGCTAAAGTCCAGATTACTGTGAAAACCAACTGAATGCAGTGTTTCACAAAGTCAACAGACCATAGCATCATCAGGCTGCATCCTAAACGCTGACATGCATGCAGAAAAAAATCAGAGACCCGTTCAGAAACACTTCTGAAGCTGGTTTTTAAAGTGAAACAAGTTTCAGAATGCTACATAAAACCAGTTCTTCCGGTTTTCCAGAGTGTAAACCTGACAATGCTAATAGCGTACCATAAGGTGTTGAGGACTCGGTGGTCACCGTGTTTGGAAATCCAGTGCAGCACAGTGAAGCCGGAGATGAAGTCTCGTCTGTTGAGCAGGGATGAGTCCTCTCTGAACAGGGAGTAGATGTCGGGCCAGGCACCCGCCGCCGCAGTCACCAGCCAGGCGTGTTCCCTGGGCTCCAGAGGAACCAGTGACTGATGACAGGAACAGACATCAACTTAATCAATGTCCCTCCTGGGAATCAATTGTGTGTTATAATATCGTATCCTTTCGTTTTAAAAAAAAGAGTTAATGTTTCAGGTTTGTTAGCAAGAAATCTCAAAACGTGAAGACTAGAAAGCATTTGTCTTTGCTAGCTGTCAATCTCACTGTGCATCATAACTCAAGAGTGCGTTATTTTTTATTTTCTTTTTTCTCTACACTGGTGCCATCACAATATCTGAGATTTCGATGAAGTACAGAAGTTGACAAGGGACAAAAACATAAACGCAGGTGGACAGTAATCAGTACTGGTATTTAAGTGGACAGAACCAATTCCATATTGATCCATTTTAATCAATCCTAATTTACAAATCAGTGCAGTTGGTTTTCCAACCTCAAATGACAAAACGATTTGTCCGTAAATCATTTTTGAGTTAGTTTTGACCCCCTTACGAGCCAAACTACCAATCCAGGAGTGTACCAAGTCCCACCTTCCTACTGGGGCCTTCATGATGAGCAGTGGAGGAGGTGGCGATGGGGAGGTTCCTCCTCCCTCCTCTCCCCTCCCCCGCCTCGACCAGGTCGGCGAGGCTGTTGCAGCGAGGTGGCGTGGAACATGATGACAGCGAGGAAGACGACAGGTTATAGCGAAGGCTGAGTGTGGAGGAGATCAGGTGGAGGCGGTTCAGCCGGGCCGCCTCACTTCCTCCTCCTCCTCTTGCCTCCTCTTGGAGAAGCTGGTCGAGGTCAGCTCCCAGGCTGCGGCACATCCTGCTGCTCAACTGGCTGCTCAGCCGCCTGGTGACCGCCGGGCGCTGCCGCAGAGGCGGTGAAGAGGTAGAGCCCTCACTCGACTCCGCCTCCTCGCGGTCATCATAAAGGTCACCTGTGGGGTGGAGTAAAAGGTGTAGCATGTTTTAAACAAGCTAGGTCCTACGGCATGTAATTTCAACACGTTAAGGTAAAAGTGGCTAAGGCTGTTCCAAATGGCCACAATCGAAGGCGGGAATAAACCTACCATCACAGGGAGACGGGATGGATTCTACAAATGTGACTAATGCCAGACACTTTCAGACAGTCCCTCTCCTTTAAATTCCCTAGATCCGGTGCCGTGAGCGCAGGAGCCAGCGACAGTTGCTCTCTCAGTTTTTTCCTGTTCTTTTGTAAATTATTCTTATTTATAGTTGGTTTTTAGCTTAGATGTGTGTTCAGTTAGTTTAGTAAGCTATTCCCACGATGTGTTGGAAAGTTTTCACCGTGTTCTGCGTTGTGGGAACACTTTGATTAAACCGTGTCTCCGTCCTCGCACAACAATACAGCGTCGACGAAGCCTTTGTTGACAAGACAGAGGTTCGTTGTCGTTTTGATCGAGTGTGTTACCGAGGGAGGGACCTGAAATCCCCAAGGAGTTGAGGAGGAGGAGGTACAGGGAATGTAGGGCTGGAGCGAAACACCAGGGTAAGAAAAGGAGATACAAGCCCTATGCCAATGTTAAGGAGGCCCTCCCTCCCCTCAGAAGATCAGACCAACTGTTTAATTTTTTGGCAGTGTGCATATTTTGGATCTGCACCTTACGGTTAACCAGTTTATAATTATATTACGATACTTACCGTTAACCTGTTATATTTGGTTTCCGCAACTTACTGATAATCTTAATTCTTATCTTTTAAAAAGACATTGAAGTGGTTGTGTGAAGAATGAAAAAGAGTTCTTGAAAGAGAAGTTCAAGCCCTGCCTTATTTTCACTCCTCTGCACAACTAGCGTCGCTGCATGAATTGGGCGTGTACCGTCTGTTGATTTTGTAAGTTACAAAAACTGTCAGATGCAGCCACTCCTAATTGCGACGTTGGAAAGGTGTGGGGAGAGAGAGTTCAGACGCTGTTACACGATCGGACAAGCACCTTGTTTGAAGCATACCCACTCCTTTAATGGTTTCAAGGGCGATCTGTTTCTTCTCATTTTATGCTTCCCCTGTTACATGTTACAACAGACTGTACTCTGCTTTGCAACAGATGTAACAGACATGTTGCACAGCTTTTACTGTTATAATAAGAAAAATAATAGCACAACAGATTTTTGTGTTACATGCAACAGACATGTTGCTGTAGGTTAAAAATAACAGAAAGGCTCTTTACTTTTCTTACATATAATAGTTCATGTTCTAACATGCTAACGCTAACACATCTATATTTACAGACATTACTGTAAAATGTTATGCTAACATTAGGATTAGCATGTTAAAGCTGCAGTAGGCAATATTATTTCATTATAATTTTGGTTGAAATAACTAATTTTGACCATTGCATGTCACTAACAATATTTAATTGAAGGGCTCCTTTAAAAAAATTTTTTTTTTTTTAAATTAAATAAAAAAGTATCACTCGGTTGGAGTTGTTGGAACTACAGAAACGCGTTTGTACAGTGGTATTACAAAATGGAGTTTCTTCCCTCACAAAAGGTTCCTCAGTTTCTTACCGCTGAGTCAGACATAACTAGCTGAGTAGAACAGACATTAGTTTGCTAGTTACTTACCGGTCAACCTTGATGTTCCGCTTCAAGCCGAGCAAAAAGCGCAAGCACGTTTGGTGTGTCATTTAGTGAGAGGGGCTTAGCGGAGTGATATGAAGCAGCAGAGAGAGAGGTGGAAGGTTTTGCATTGTGTATGTTCAAATTGCCTCCTTCAGCTTTATGCTAGCTTTTCTGTTAGTGTGTCATGCTAGCATGTAAGCAAATATATGCTGACATGCATATAGCCTATCAGACTGAACTGCCCCTTCATTTCATTATTCACTCATCGCGTTCAAGTTAGCTAGCTAGCTAGCTAGCTAGCTATGTAGGAAGATGATGTCCCCATTGTTAATCCCGCCTACAAAGTTCTGATTGGTCGACTGTTTCTCCAGTCGGGAAAGCAGCTGTCAATAAGCACAACACCAGACCTATTTGAATCACTGATAAATTAGAGATCTGCATAGCCAGCAAATCCTCACACTGGAGCTAGAACCAGAAAGTGTTCTAGAAAGTGTTTGATAAATGATAAATCAATTATCAAATTGTTGATATATTTTCTGTCGATCAACTAATCGATTAATTGACTAATAGTATGAGCACAAATAGCTTAATAGTTCATATTTCCAGGCTGTACTTGACAAAAAAACCCATCAGAATTATTGTCCCTCTGACGAAATTCAGTCACGCAAAAACATCTCCTCAAATCTAAAGCTTATTAAAGACTGAATGCATGCTGATACTTTCTACCATGAGCACAGAGACGTGAGCGACCTGTCAGATGTAATATTCAACTAACAGCTGAGGACTAACTGCCCCTTTATTATAAAAGATCATAACAAAAAACACCTCATCAACTAAATGTTCTTAGTTGAACAGTGAACTTTTTAAGTCCTACAAACTTTAGCTCTGACCTGTGGAGAGATGCCTTGGCAACACACAAGCTATAGAGTCCTGGTTGTCGTGGAGATGGTCGGTGGAGTGATGGAATGGAGACAAATGAGCTGTGGGCTCCTGGTCGTCATGGAGATGGCCTGTAGAGTGATGCCAGTGTGCTGTGGTTTTACTGTCGCCACGATGCGTCACAGACTCTGTCCCTTGGGCTCGCTGGAGTACTTCCTGGATTTTAGACCCACCCCCAGTCTTACCTGTTGACACAGCACAGTTAAACAGACAAGCCGCAACTTTTTTTATACTAATGTCCGTTTTCTGCTCTCTACAGCTATAATGGAACAGTGATTTGCCTTAAAGCTTTTCCATTTGCTGTTCTTCAGGTGGAAAAATGTTCAATGTTCAGCATCAAGGATGAGAGAAAAAACACACATTTTGAGTCACCCTGACTACCGTAGGCCTACCTGTTCTGGCATGTAAATCTTCGTAGCTGCTGTTCCACCCCGATCCTCTGGGGGAGCCTGACGGTGGCCAGTCACTGCTGGAAAGGCCTGTGTCAGACGAGTGGGAGAAGATGCTACTGTAGCTAGACGACAGTCTCTCCCTTTGGCTTTGATCGGGCCATTGCCTCGGCTCCGGTTGGACACCTGCAGTCTGTGAGTATCGAGGGTCTGTGTGGATATCGCGGTGAGGCGCCACCTCTTTAGTGTGGTCTGGGGACGGCATGCAGAACTCTGCCTCTAAAGGCAGGCTGCGTCTGGTGGACGTCGGCTCCCTCAGAGCAGACCCAGCCTGCTGTCCTCTCAGCCCCACCATGGACTCCATGCTCCAGCCTGGGCCACCAGGGGGCAGCGTTTCCCCTTCCACATCCTGGATGTAAATCTTTGGGAGCTTCCTTTCTGATGAAGAGGAGGAGGAGCAGGAGGCGATGACAGAGGGAGGTGCAGGCAGGTCAGTGATGCACGGCGAGGAGGTGAAGATGGCCCTCCCCATGTCTCCAAGAGGAGCACTCAGGGGCCACCCTCCCTCTACTGAATCTCGCCTCATTGGAACCTCTTCCTCCTCATCTTCATCGTAAGAGACGGCAGACTTGTAGCTCTGCCTGTGTCTGATGCGGCATGGGGCATCCTGAGGATGAAGACTGACATGATGAAGAGGAGGCTCCTCATGAAGACCTCCTTCATGCTCTCCCCCTCTGAGGGTTTCTGGGACTGGGACCTGCTGGCTAGTTTCTTCATGTCTGACTGCAGGAAGCACTGGTGTGATCCCAGAGGGCGGGCTAAAACCAACCCTGTGCTGTCCCACTTTAGTGCACTGATCTCGGGCAGGAGGCAGACTGGGGAACTTAAGTTCTGTTTTCTCTGAGATCTGACTCACTGCCTGAGCTGCTGCTGGTCTACCAGAAAGTTCAGATGTGCTCTTTACCTGCGGTTTCGAGTTAAAATTTGTTGACATGTTGTTGTTGTTGTTCAGCATGATACCAGCTGCAGGTAGGATTGTTTTCCCAGCAGTAACTCCTGGCAGGGCGGGGGTTGTCACCTCCCTCAGCTGTGGTTTCTGCCGAGGCTTCTCTGTGCTCCCATCCGGGCTCAGTTTGGCGTTCTGCCGGGAGTGCTCGGTGTTCTTCCCGGCAGGGAGTCGCGGCGGCTCGGAGGAGAGCCCCTCACCGCCGCCGGGGACATGTCCTCTGAATTTCTTTCTGAGAACGACGTAAGAGACGCCGTCGATCTGTTTGACGGTGGCTACGGAGTTGACAAACGTCTTGAAGAGCTCGCGGTTCCGGGCCCGGTCCACATGCTCCTGGATGAAGTTTCTGAAGTTGAGAAGCAGATCCGAGTTTTTCACCGAGCCTCCGCTGCTCTGGAGGAAATGTAACACCGTGTCCTGAGTAAAATCTGTGGCCATTCTGGTCTGGATTTTATCTGCTTTCTGTCTCTCTCTCTCTCCCTCCCTGCTAATCTCAAAGGTCGGGGAGTTGTTTCTGTCAGACAGAAAGTAAAGCTACGCCCACCTGAGGTAGGCTATTTAAACCCAGCCTCACCTGCAGCATTCCTGCAGGTAACCCGGATGTGTCTGAATGATGGATAAAAAATACAATTTTATTGTTCCTGGTACACTTTGAATGGTAGGCTACAGGACCTTAATGTACCCACATATATATATATATAATATGTAGCCTATGATCAAATAATCCAATAATCCTTAGTTCCCTTAAAAAGGCATTTTCGAATTCCACCACATAATACATCATTGTGGAGCAATAGATGCCTGCCAATCAAACGTGTTTTTTTTCTTGTACTATATAAATCGCAATTGCAGTAAATTGCAAGACTGCAACACTGGAAGTGATCCCTGTTGACATCCATACGGGCTAAATATTATTTTGCAAGGAAATATAACCGCACACTGGCATAATGAGGACATGCCTTCCACAGGAGAATGGGCAAGCAGATTAAAAGAAGTGTATGAACTGGAAAACAAATTCTTATAGACTGAAAATAGACAAAACATTTGAAAAAAGTGGCAATTTCTTAGGCCTATAAAATGAAGTGAAAACGAAATATAAATGTATATATATATATATACATATATCAGTCAAAAGGCAACTCGAACCTATTGAATGCTTTATTTACTCACCTTTTATGTCTTTTTTAAAATTAATTGCCTTTATTACTCTTCAATTTTCTGTTTTTTCTTTTTCTTCTTTTCGCTTCTTTCTGTTTTATCCCTTTAACTACATTTCAATTAATTTAACTTCTACCTTCTATGAGCAATAAAAATATATAAAATGAAATCCTAATATAAAAAATACTGATGAAGGCAGATTTAAACAGGTAGGAACTGTTTTTTGTGGCCACTTGGGGGCAGAGGAATGATTACTGATGTAATACCATTTAATTTGATATGTTGAACTTGTTAGCAAACAGGAGTGGTGGAGTCCCACCTGTGACTCCGCCACGCAACCTCCGACACCTGTGAGCTGAAAGGTGCTTTAAACTCAGTAGAGCTTAAGAGAACTGCAGTCATTTCTCTGTAGGTTTCTCAGTATGAGCGACCACTTTTACATTACATACTGTCATTTGATCCATTTTTATTATGAAAATATTGATTATAGCTGCTTTATCTATTGTGTCTTAGTTGTTAAAGATGGCTGTTGTTCTACAGTACACAATATCAGCCTGGTAATGGCCAAACAGTTGCTTGTTTTATCCCATGTAATGTGTCATAGAAGAAATATTTATTTAAGTGTGTGTGTGTGTGTGTGTGTGTGTGTGTGTGTGTATGCAGGACAACTTAAAGAGGACACAAACTCATTTACAAAATGCATTTATTTTGCAAAAACCAGGAGCTGTTTTTTAATCGTCATTCTTTCATAAAACGAAAACTGAATTTTATTCAACAATAAACAAAAAAATGTCTCAGACACTCTGTTGTGCCTCTGCAAATAACAAGAATGAACATCCATTCATCCATTATCTATACCGCTTATCCTCAGAGGGTCGCGGGGGAGCTGGAGCCTATCCCAGCTACAAAAATGAACAAACAAACAAAAATCAACAGTAAAATCTGGGTTATTGATGAAGACATAAGGCAGATTGTGTGCTGTAATGTTTGGAGAACATGACAAACAGAATATTTAAAAGGTGCTCTAAAAATTTGAACAGTCAAATGAAACTGACGATGTAGAGTGAAACAGTGAAAACAGGTAAAAACATGCACTGATCAGAACTTCAGCTATTTGAAAACGCTCTCTGTATTTCAGATTCCACACACTGCTGCCGTTAATTAAACAATAAATATTGATTCAGTAGAACTGATGCTCTTTATGCCATTTGGAGTCCCCAGATGAACTGAAGGGAAGCCAAATGGCACCTGCTACATTACAAAACTGATTGTTAAATATTTTTAAAATTATGTGACTCAAATATAAACCTGATCCTTCATTGGCAGATGGAAGAGTTGATCCAAAGTGGGAGAATGTGTTCTACGGGAGCCCAGAGAGGACAGTGTACTCTCAAATAAAGGTAAAAATGGCAAGTAAATTATTTTAGAACTTGATCTCACAAGATTATTATATTGTGATAATGACAAGTGATATTTCATGATTGTGAGTAGAGTAAGAGAAAAGAAGATGGTGCAAAAGTTTACATTTATCTTTAATTTATTACTGTTTTATTATATTAATGTTGGTATTTTCTTGTTGAGTATTGAACCTTTTTTGTGCTTCACCTTGTCTGAGCACAAATTTGCAACATTTGTGATTTAGACGTAAATAAATACTTGCGCCAACAAATTATTTTTGTTAATGTTAACTTTTCATGACAGCAGAAAAAATATTTAGTGAATCCAGCAATTATTAATCCATGCAGAGGACAGTTCAAATAAGGGGCAATCAACCAATTTTACACAATATCAGGTTACTCGTCATAAGCAGTACTCAGCCTGTGAAAACATGTCTACTGTGGCTCCGGAGGAGATTTCTAAAGTCTGAGAATGATGACGTCAAAGCGATGTCATCAGGGTTATCTCTGATTAGCATTGAGACTTTAAACTATAACAGAAAGCCTATGTTATAAACTGGAGATGTGACGTTTAAAAGATGTGGCCGTTTATCAGGCAGGGGAGGTCTAATAAAAGATGCTATCAAGTTGCATTGTGGGAAATGTAGATACAGTGTTTTAGGGGTGCGACTAATACGAGGGACAAGAACTGAGGATATTTTAAAAAAAATCTTATTTTAATCTGTTTCTCTCAAGCTGCCCAAATTTAGGAAGTTGCAGCAGTGCTCCTTTAAATTTGTCTTTTAGCCTTCATCTTCTGTAGGTTTCAACTTGTTTCCTGAGGAATCATGATTTTTTATCAGAAGTAAAGAAAACAGGTGGAATGATCAATTTATCAGAAATTTCAGTGATTGATACATTATTCATCAATTAAAAAGTTGTTAAGATTTGCTTCTTTCCTGTGTTTCATATTATTATAAATTACATATCTTTTGGTTTGGTAAATTGTGGCATTTGTTGTTATTCTTAACATTTTATGGACTTAATATCTACCTGATTAATTAAAACAAACAAACAAAAATTACTGACAGATTATTTAGAAGTTGTGGCCCAACTAAAATGCTGAAACTGAAAAATAATCGATTTTTGGATTAATCAAAACCTCAAATCCAAAATGAAACCAAGTTGATGTCTGCAAACATTTCATCCCATGAAAATCTTTGGAATCTTAACTTTTCCATTTTTTGACATCAAATGTTTCATCACATCAACTTTTAAAGAGGCAGTAGAACAATGTTTATAATTCAGTGTAAAAACTGCTAAAAAGTGCTACAGCTCCAGACATATAGACAGTAGTGACAGTAGTAGCGTTACAGTATCATGTGACAGTGATCATAACAGTTCTCTCAAAGTAGTTATGCTTCAGGATCTGTGCACTCATTTTCTGATTATCTCAGAGTTTTGATCCTTTTTGTAGCGATGAAATAAAAACAGTGTCCTTCCAATTTTGGTGTCATTTTTGTAAGTTGACTGTACACGTGTGAAAGCAGGCCTTGTGAAAATCTCCGGAGGGTTTGACAAGATGACAAAAGTATATTTTATTTTAAAGATGACAGTATTTAGTCCTTTGGGAGATAACACACCTGCTCACTTTGTCTTGTCCTGGAGTTCCTGGAGTAACGTCTGAATGTTTGAGGTTCCTGAAAACACTGTCATGGTTGTCAAGGACAATTCCAGTGTAATCATGACTTTCTATCCTTTTACTATTAATTCAGGTTGCTGTCTGACCTGTCTGCACCAGGATTATGGTCAGTTTTATTAAATCCCTCTGGCGTCTTCAGAGTTCTCATGTTGTTGGTGAATGCAGGGTTGGAGCTACCACTGAGGACATTGAGGTCCTTGGTAATATTTCTGGAAATGTGGGGGTTTCTGATCTATCTGGAAAATGGAGCATAAATTAAAGCTGAATTTTACATTTACAGCTTTAAATCTTGTTTTTACTGAGAGGATTATCTCAAATATTTAGATACTGAAAGCAAACACATCAAGTATTTCAACTATGATAAAAGCTGGAAAACTGCAGGAAATTACCCGTAACACTGGAACTGTCCTTTGAAGCATTTGACAATGAACTTCCAACCTGAAAACACCAGATGGCCTGTAAAAATCACCTATGAGAGCAGTGGATAATTAGAAATGTTGGCAGCAGTCAGTTAAGTCCACACAGTTCTGTTTGGTGATGTTGAGGTGAACAGATGTGTAATGTATTGTGTGTGAGCAGAATGAGGCACATTAAAGGCTTTTCTTCAACATGCATAGTTGTTTCAGTGTGAACAGAGTCCATTTCAGGCCCACTTCATGTAAAGCTCCTCCAATTTAGAGCATCTCTCGAGCTCTGAGTGAGTTTTTAGGGAGCCAATTGTCTCGTCTTCATTTCCTGTCCTTCACTGCCACTTGTAATAGTGGCCTGTCAGTGACATCACAGTGATGTCACAGTGGTTGACCTGACTGCGTGGACGGGGCCTGGAATCACAGTGGGAGGAAGCAGCGGTGGAAAAGGAGAAGAGTAGGGTGCAGGGCTTGACAATGAGAATGGACAAGCTCTCGACCAACCACGAGCCTCCGCCAGCTCCTGTGGCAAGCTCTCGGCCAATCGCGTCAGCTGCTCCTCTCCCTGCCGTATGTGGTCATCAAGGTACCGCTGGCAAATCAGAAGGGAGGGTTTAGTGCTGATGAAGCGACAGTAGTCCTGGAGCTGCGGTTCGGTGAGGTAGCCGGACAGGATGGCGTGGACCACTCGCTGCCGCCGGTCCAAGTTCTCCTTCAGCTCCCGGGCGTCTTCAGTTTGACGAAGGAGCAGAGAGCGTTTGTGATGGAGAGAGTCCTGAAGAGGAGGAGACAACTAAATAGTTTACAGTTTACACAGAGTCTTGTTTATTACCAATACTTAAACTGTTCATGTCAACATTTAAATGGATGCTGTGTGGTCACTTCAACATATTGGATGGATTGGCACAAAATAGGCGTTTTTCACAGCAGACTTTTTGACATGTCACAGTAGGAAAAGCATGATTGATGGTGAAAATGGTGAAATTCCATTTAGCTGCTTCAGTTTCAGGGTCCTGATGAAATGTCTGCTGGGAAAAATGCACATTTTGTACAGATGGTCATGTTCCGCAGAGAATGAATCCTAGTGACATTATCTAAAGACATAGTTTCTCTAGATGGCATTGCCCTGGCAAAACAAACTTCAAGGACTGCCTTTTTTCACCTACGTAACATTGCAAAAATCATCCTGTCTCAAAAAGATGCAGAAA
>LKNJ01006465.1:0-17181 GCA_002120245.1 Maccullochella peelii
TAAAGCACCTGTAGGTGTAATGTGTAGGTGGCCCAATACTTTTGTCCATATAGTGTATCTGTTATCTGGCTGTTTACCTTTGACCTTTTAAAGTTAATTTAAAAATGGATTCACAAAGACTTAAATTTCATGGTTATATTTGGTGGACATTTAATGAATCAAATGGAGCAAGGATGAGCATAATGATTACCAATTATAATTTCAGAAAAGCACATTTTTTAATGTAAAATGTTGTATGTATTTAAGATAGGATAAGAGCAGATACGCCTTTACTGATCCCCAGAGGGGAAATTTAGGCATTGCAGCAGCACAGGACATAAATAAGAGAAAGCAAAAAATAAATAATTAGAGGTATATAAAACAAAAATAAAAAATAGAAGTTTAAAAAAAATAGAAACTAGAAACAAGAGCAATTAAAGTCATATAGAAGTCAAATAATGTCAAATAAAAGAGTGATAGTGATCCAGTATGTGTAAACAGTGTACACCAGAATAATATATTATATGATACTTAGTGTTTGTCGGTATTGATATAGAATTATTATTGTATATAATGTAATAAAACAGTATAACATATTAACATAATTCAGTGCAGTATAATAGTTGGTATATAGAATATTATTAGAATAATATAATATTTGATATTCTGTTATATTGCTGTACAGCAATATAACAGAATATCAAATATAATATTGTATAGCATAATATATAATACATTTTGCATAATATATAACAAAATAAAATATATACACATACTACATTTCCCGTCAGGAGCCACATTACGCAAGGAAAACACTACTTCCTGGAGCACAATTTCAAAATAAGAGTACTGTCGCATGTTGCTCGCCATCGCCGCTATGAGATGGACGGAAAACCTAAAACCCTGCTTTTATTTTGAAATCAAGGTCATTCCTGTGTGTTTCGTCGATCTCTGGCGGAGCCACCGATCGCCTGGGACCGGGGGAGTGTAATCCCGCATGATCGCTTGGCTTTTAGGCAGGTATAGTCCGCCGTGATGAGGCTCCGTTTGGCCGGAGCCGTGCTGATGTCGGCGGCCGCCTACTACGTCTACTTGCCGTTACCGAGCGGCGTCAGCGAGCCGTGGAAGCTGATGCTGCTGGACGCGCTGTTCCGGAGCTTCATGCAGGCGGTGAGAGCTGAAGGATGCGCCGACAGGAGAGCAGGGGTGGACAGGTTGATGTGAGGGCAAACAGAGCTGACTAAAATACAATAAAACACGAGTGTTTTGAACACAAGACAGTAGGAGAGAATATCCGAGGAAAGACCAAATGTCTTGCGAATATCTGTAACATATAGAAAACAATGGCTTAAAACAGGATGGGTCACAGGTGACAAGTAGCACATGATAACAGCAATATGAACATAGATATTTGTATTATAGTATAACGTGGTACAGACTACAGAACGGATATATAGAATAGAAAAGGATTTGATATTACAGATAACATTTGTTGAAATAGATTTGGAAATGTATACATTCAGTATATATAACAGAATAACATATCACAGTAAAACTCAGCATAACAGATTCAATTAGAAAAGAATAAAACACCTGAATGCAGAGTATACCATACTATACTAGAGGACAGGAGAGTAGACTACTATAGGTACTATATACTAGACCTTACACAAAGAATACAGTATAGTAAAAATAATTAAATTCTATGACTTCTAAAGCTAAATAAACCATTTAAAAACACACTGGATTATCTGAAAAATGCGTTATCACAAAGCTGAAAACGTGTTTCGCAGCTCATGAAAAGTTGACATTTTGGAAATACTTGGTTTTTATAGGACAGCGGCAAGATCCCAGTCTTCCCAGTATAGAGTTAAGTAGAACAAACTCAGGTGTGCTGGAGCTAAACAGAAGAGAATAAGATCTTATGGTGACATGAGCAGTTCAGGTACAGCATGCAGCATGTACACGACTGAACCCACAGGTGCAAGATGCAACAAGAACATGACCTTTGACCCTGCAGCTGAGCGCCCTTTAACCTGTACCTGTTTGATACAGCATGTGGCATCGGCCTTGTGCACACGTAGCAGAGCTGCAGCTCCTATGTAACTTGCTCTAACTTAAGCTGCTCTTAAGCTTGCAGCGGCGCTCACACTCCCAAATCTTATAATCTTATGTGTCACTGCAGTGCAACGAGTTTTTACACATACTCAATGCACAGGACAGGTTTTCACGCCCTGCGTTTCTTTCCCTCCTTATTCTAATGTCTTTGTAACGGCAGGGAGAGGCTCCAGAGACAGATCACCTCTAGATACAAGTCCTAAGTTTTAGGGAGAAACCAGTGGTGGGCAGTATTTCCATTTTATGCTACTTTCTACTTCTTCTCCACTACGTTTCAGAGGCAAATGGTGTACTTTTTACTCCACTACATTAATTTATTTGATTTGACTTTGGAGATTCAGATTAATAATACAAAATATATCAACAAATAAACGATGATATTATAGATTAAGATGCAACTTAATTGATCCCAGAGGAGAAATTCACAAGCTTCCAAGCAGGTAAAGAATATAAAGTTAATGATACGTACATTAATGCACCATAATATAATATATATATTATTCTGAAACGGGCCATTTTGCATAATAAGTACTTTTACTTTTGGTACTTTAAGTATATGTTGATGCTAATAATTTTGCACTTTTATGTAAGAAAAAATTTGAATGCAGGACTTTACTTGTAATGGAGTATTTCTACGCTGTGGTAGTACTACTTTTACTCAAGTACAAGATCTGAGTACTTCTTCCACCTCTGATTAAAACATTTGATCAACCGGAAGACACTCAAAGAAAACAAACCCCTAATTCTTAAACATTTCTTCAAGCTGCTCATGAAGACTTCATTTCCATCAATAAAGCTTTGAGTCCTCTCAGCTATAGAAAACTCTCTCTGACCATGTTTATAACTGTTTGTGTGTGTGTTTGTACTTCCAGAGCGACGTGGCTCACGCGCTGGGTGTGTGCCATCGGGTTCACCTGTTGAACCAGGTGGTGTCCTGGGTGGAGGTGATCGAGGCTCGCTCCTGCCCCGCCGTGCACGTGACCGACTCCACGCTGGGCGGCGTGCCCGTCCGAGTCTTCCAGCCGAAGGGGGGGAGGCAGCTGAAAAGGGGAGTCATATATTTCCACGGTGGAGGATGGGCCCTCGGCAGCGGACGTGAGTGTTGATTTTAAAACTCTGAAAGCTGCAGAAAAGGAGGATTGTTGACTTTCATTTCATTTGTGTTTTGTTTTTCCACAATTGTAGCCTCAAAAAACATTTTTGGGTTAACATTCATCACTGTGGAATATCACTCACTGAGTCCATCTGCTTCACAGGGATGCGATCGTACGACCGTCTTTGTCGGAAAATGGCGGAGGACCTGGACTGTGTCGTCATGTCTGTCGAGTGAGTTCTGTCACGTTACAGCAAATCGATGAATTTAGAAGAAAGACTTGTTGGAATTAAGCTACTAGTTGTTGATATTTTGCTGTTTATCTCCAAGGAGTCTGTTGTTTTCTATTGTTTTTAGCGAAGCAGAAAGTACAATTACACTGGTGTTTTTTATTCATTCATTACAATCTGATATTAATTTCTGATTTCTAATAAAAAGGCCAGTATTGATTTTTACCAGTTCTCTAAAATTGGGTATAGGAAAACATATCTCTCTCAAACTGTTTTATTACATTATGTACTATATCATATTTCTACATTAATACAGACAAACACTAAGTATCATGTTATAAATGAGTCTGATAGTTCGCTGTTTACATATACTTTACCTGCTATTAATCACACCACAGTCACTTTACCTCGTAACTTTGTCTTTAATTGTATGGTTTCTGTTTTTAACTGCTATTTTGATTTTAGTTTTATATACCTCTTATTATTTACATTTTACTTTCTCTATTTATCTGTACTTATTTCTGTCCTGTACCACTGCAACAACCGAATTTCCACTCTGGGGATCAATAAAGGCTTATCTTATCTTATCTTATCTTATCTTATCTTAGCTGATGAAGGCCATGAAATGTATGTATGTAATGGACCTTTTGATAAGAAGAAAAATAGGAAGAAAATCTGAATTTAAAAATGAAAAATTAAATTTTATGAATTATTTTAATGGGGTCTGGCAGTCAAGTTTATTTTCTTTTTGTCCATTTTTCCCTCTTTTTTTATTATAAAAAAGCATAATCTAAACTTTACTTGCTACAAGAATATTGTTTACAGTTAACTGGTAGTGAACAGTATGAGAATTTAAATTAGATGCTTGGGAACATTCTGTAAAATCTGGAAGAAAATACATTTAAACCAACGAGTTCCTCTAAACAAATAAAAGTAAAAACTGAATATTTCAAGCCTTTCTTATTAGTGGTCCTGACCGAAGCACCAACGCTGCTCTGGCCTTTATTCATGTTTCAAAGTATTATGTAATAGAAATAACTTTGTCTCCCTATGATGTCCTGTTGCTATAGTTACCGTCTTGCTCCAGAGGCGGTGTTCCCAGATCAGTACCACGATGCGTTAGCGGCATCGCAGGCTTTCCTGTCCTCTCAGGTTTTAGAGCGCTACAGCATCGATCCGGAGAGGGTGTGTGTGTCTGGAGACAGCGCCGGGGGAAACCTGGCCGCCGCTGTGGCACAGGAGGTAGAAAAAGCAAACACGCACATCTCACCACATCTCAAATTCTTCATCTAAAAGCATAACAGAGGTATTCAGTTCTAGCTTAGAGGCTCAGTGTCCTGAAGTTTCTCCTCCCGGCTGGTAAATAAGCCACACAGCTAGCTCATGAGCTGGTAGCAGTGACCCTGTTAGCATGCAAAATACAGTGACACCCAAATGAAAACAAATATTCTGTTTGTGGCTGCTGTCTTGCAGCAGTTCAGCCTGGTTAAATCAGCTCTCTCTCAGGAGAGACATCAGCTGGGGACAAAATGTGGGTTAGTTCAGCCAGAAACGGCTAGCACTCCAAGAATGTCAGTAGTTTCGGCTTCAGTGAGGAGTTGAGGCATTTTACACCCTGACAATAAGACAGTTATGGGTGAAACACTCAGTGAGGCCCCCAGAAACCCACATCAGCTGAATTGTGATCTAAAACCTGACTGTGTCCACAGCTCGGCTCAGATGACAGTCTGACAGTGAAGTTCAAGGCCCAGGCGTTGATCTACCCCGTGCTGCAGGCGCTCGACTTCCACACCCCGTCCTACCAGCAGAACCGGGCCGTGCCCATCCTCTACAGGCCTGTCATGGCTCGTTTCTGGCTGCAGTACCTGGGCGCAGACTCCTCCCTGGAGCCCCTCCTGCTCGCTAACAACCACAGCTCCCTGGACCAGCCGGCCATCGGCGCCGACACCCGCTCCAAGCTGGACTGGACCGCTTTGCTCCCGGCTGAACACAGGAAGCACTTCCGGCCGGTTGTCAAAGAAACGGGATCGCCGGGGGTGATGGGCGAGGTACCGGAGCTGATGGACGTGAGGGCGGCGCCGCTCCTGGCGGAGCAGGGGGTTCTGGGTAGGACGCCTAAAGCATACGTGATGACCTGTGAGTTTGACGTGCTGAGGGATGACGGGTTGATGTACGCCAGGCGCCTGCAGGACGCCGGCGTCATGGTGACCAATGATCACTACGAGGACGGTTTTCATGGCTGCATGGTGTTTGCGTTCCTGCCAATGATGTCTAGTGTTGGACAGAGGAGCATGAACAACTACATCCACTGGCTGGACCAGAATCTGTAGACAAACGAACCGCTCCAGATCCTTGTGAACCAGAAGTGTTTGTGGCACCAAAGATGTCCTGGAGCAGAAAGTCTGGTACTTGAGAGTTCCTTGTTGGATCTGAAGAGTAAAAAGGTATATGGGTATCACAAAGACGATCCATGTGGGGCCACAGTGGCCAAGTGTTTAAAAATACTGACCTGGAACCCAGAAGGTCTCAGGTTTGATCCACTATCTGTCAGAAGCAATGTGTCCTGAGCAAGACACCAGACAAAAGGCAAAACATCAGCTGCTTTGGATCGTAGCATCTGTATGTTTTGTCAAATTTAAAAACATGGAAACAGAACCAACAAATGAAATTCCAAGGCTCATGATATACTTGCTTTTTACCAACGTGTACGTGTAGACAAGTAGCTGCAATGCGATCACATACTCGCCTGCGTACTTAGTGTGCACCTGGAGGATTTAAAGTTATATCCACTAGGGGGCAAATCAGGGCTGAATCATCCCTGACAGACACCTTCTGATTCAAACACGTCTTTAAAAGCAAGTACATCAGCGCAGTGTCGCTGGAAATCTCTGGGCCTGCAGGTCCTGAGTCAAACTGAACCACAAAGCGTCCCCACTGAACCGTGAAACCAAAACATTTCCAATCAAATGCAACCAAAGAAAGTGACGCTTTCACTTTTATGTCAAAGGCCGTAAATCCAATGCAACCTTTTGGAGAATGACGGTATACTTAAGGCTCGTTATTTTCAAGAGAAACAAAATGTAAGGGCATCGAAAAAAACCTACGATTTCATGTTTGAAACTCCAATTTGCTCGATTTCTTCTATAATTTCTATACACCAGGATACAATAATAAATAGCTAATATTAGGACATGTTTTCACGTATTTTCAAGTACACTAGTTTTAAAATTACTTACAAAATCATGTTTCATCACACATGTAAGGAGAAATTTCACAGATCGTAGGTGTCCAGTTATACTGTCTGTTACAAGAAATTAATTTAAATTAATAAGACACCAGCCAACAAATCTGAATTGAGAATTCTCAGTGGCCATTTTAGTTTATTTGGAATATAATAAACAGGTAAAAATGTGTATTTACAACATTAATAATACAAAAGTCTGGGTGAAAATCTCATTTTAGAAATAATCACAGCTCAACACTATGTCGTTTATCACACAGCTCGTTCACGTTTCCTCCACAGTTTTTATCTGGTATCATTCTCTGACTCACCCTCGTTTAATGTAAACTGAAGCTGGACGACATCCAGCAGCTTTTGGGGAAACAAAATCAATCTGTTCCTTTAAAAAAAAAAAAAGACTCCAGTATCTTTCTGTAAAAACTGAAAATGAATATTCTGCCTGACGGGCTCCTAATCTGGCTAGTTTTAGAGGTCGGAGTCACTCACACGTTATTTTCAGCTTTTATTCTTTTAAGATGCACTGAAACACTGTCTGCTCACACACACACACACACACACGCACACGCACACAGGCCAGTCAAGGTGTGTGTGTGTGTGTGTGTGTGTGTGTAATTAAAGTATGCCAGAGTTCACATCTGTGTATACTCACTGGATTGTGCAATATTGTATGTTTTAAAGTATCCCTCACTCTCTGATGACCACTGTTCTGCAGGGCCAATGCAATGATGATGATGATGATGATGACGATGTCTGTGAAATGTATGCGAGTATTCCCAAATGGACTATCGAGTTTCCCTCCCCCACCGCTGCTGGCCCCCAAAACTAATATAATGAACCGACGACAGCGAGTGTCAAGACAGACTCGGTTTTGGCTTTGGGCCCGAGTGTGGTCGTTACAGGGCCTCACGTCATTCAGAAAAGGTGAAATTGTAACACTGGCTATCAGGAGACTGTTATTTTCTTCATCTCTTACGGGGAAATGATTCCAGACAGTTTATTCCTAACATGTGGATTTCTGTGAGCAATGCAAATTCCATTCGCACAACGTTTTGTACACTTTCTAGTAAAAAAGTGACTATGTTTGATATGCACGTAGACTGAAATAAGAAATATTGATTTTATTAGCAGATAAGGCAACGTGGATCGTAGAGAAAGACTTCTGAATGTTTCTAAGTGCTGTAATTTTAATGCTGCATGTGAAATGACACATTAAATAGTTTAATATTGTATAAATAAGGTTTTAATATAAGTAGGGTTATGCAACAGGTAGTTTCAGCCAATGGGGTTCACAATATGTCTTGTTTTCTTTATGTTATTGTTTTTAAAATAATGTACTGTATGTGTGTTATCATGTGAGGGTTGTGTATCTGTGTGAGAAAGCAAAACATTGTTTTACTGTGATTACGAGGACAATATGCAGCAGCGCCTGTAGAGGGCGAGCGCTGGTGGCCATTCTGGAGGTTCCCAGCTTTTAATAGAGCGTTTGATATAAGACTAGAGCTTAAAGTAAGACTGTTTATTTAGTCACAATAAGCTAAATTAAATATGTAAAGTGCTACAGCCATTACACATCTGTCCAAATGATCCACAATCTTATGTATTAATGGAAAATTAAAATGGTAAATATGTGCTGATATGAATATTTCAACATCTTATTTTTTCTGCAAATGCAACCGTGTTTCATTTTCTTTTTGCAAATTTGTAAATTGATCACACGAAAAGCGGAAATGATTAGCTGATTAATCGATAAAGAAAAAAAAAACGGCAAACATTTTCTGCTCAAATGTGAGAATTATCTGCTTTTCTCTGTTTTAAAATCATTGTAAACTGAATATCTTTGGGTTTTGGACTGTTGTTCAGATGAAACAAGCAGACGTGATTTCACACATTTTTACTGTTTTCTGACACTTTATAGACTAAATGATTAATTGATTAATTGAGAAAGTGATCAGCAGATTATTCGGTAACAAAAATAACTGTTTTGAAAACAATCTCACCAAGAGGTCCATTTAGTAGCTGTGATCATATCACATGATCTTCATCAGCGAGATGGAGTTGTAGACGTTCAAATTTCCATTTTTTTCCCTGGGCTCTTGAAGGACTCCATGTTGGCTCAGAAGCTAAGGTTCAAAGAAAAGTGATCGTTAGTTTCAGCCCTAATCACACACGAAACACCAGAAAATCACATTATACAACACTTTTACAGGATGGATTCACATTTAAACGTGTGTTTTTCAGACATCACACATGTAAAATATAACGTGTGACAACATGAACTCATTTTCAAAGTCAAAAAAGTCCAATGAAGTAAATAAAACTAAAATGTTTAGTTTTATATTACTAATCTGTTAATAATGATGTTTTAATGAGACCGAGATGTCATGAAAATAATAGACATTTACCTAAAATTGAGAATAATATTCAGTAAGTGTCAACTTTAAGCTCCTGCTAGTTCAGTTTTTATGTTGTTTTGTTTACGTCTGCCAGGGGTTAGCAGCTGACTTCCTGTTGGGGTCGCGGCGTTTCCATGTACAACGTACAACCTGAACATGAAGTTCATCACCAGCTGACCTCCAAAATGGCACCAGATGTGGTTGTTAGATGATTTGAGGCACATCAGACTTGTAATCACAGTAACTTAAATTCCTTCTTGCTATAATTACTAATTGATAACTGTGTAAATTAAGACTTTAAATCAGCTACTGTATCTGTACAATGTAAAATGTTAACAAGTTACTATTTTGTGATTTATTCGTGAAAAACTAAAGGTTATAATGACACATACAGAGATGTTTTTGTTTCACCATTCACACACATTTCTTTATAAGGAAATAAACTGAAGTTAATATCCATAATAAAGTGTATTTTGTGACAAACTAATAACCAGTATAGTTATTAGCCATTAGGTTATGGTTTATTAAGTCATTAGTTATTACAGATGTTAGAAATTGAGTAATCCTTTCAAAAATATAGTTACTAATTCTTAAATTATAGTTAATTGTGTTATTAATAGCCTATACTATATGTATTAGTAATAATAGGCATCAAAAATATAGTGTTTCCTTTAAAAATATATATATTTTGTTTACTGAGTTGTGATTTCTTCAGTTATAATAATTATTAAAAATATATGAATTCCTTATTTCTTATAGTTTATCATGTTACTATTTATAATCATTAGTTATCGTAGGTATTATAATATTGTACAGTTATTAGTTAGTCAATTATAGTTTAACAAGTTATGATTATTAGTTACCAAATGGTATCAAATATATTGTATTTGTGGTAAAAACTGTTTAGTTATTAAGTTATGGTTATCATTACAGGTATTACAAATATAGTAAGTATAGTTATTAATTATTACAAATACAGCAATTTCATTACAAAAGTTATTTATTACATTTTTCTTTATGTCACCATTTATAATTATTAAAAATATAGTATTTCTTTAAAAAACATAATGATTAGTTATTCAGTTATTATAGTTTACCAAGTTATTAATTCCCATTGGTTTTAGAAATACATTAATTCCTTTAAAAATGTGCATATTTATAGTTTACAGGTCATTAAATATTTTTTTTATGGGTCAGTATTTCAGAATAAAAGTCTGACACAGGAGATGGCGCCAAATCCTCCTCCTGAGACCAGCCTCCCATCAGTACATCAGCTGTTATAAATAAGTGTAGATATCATTTATCACATGAATCATGTCTTTTATTGCTTTCATTTTTGTAAAATCATAAAACTTAACATTTTTTCTGTTAAGGATTTATACTTCAGTACTTTTTTAATCCCTGGATTCAGAGTTCGAGCCTTTGCTTTTGATTTATCCGACATATCTGCGATACTGGAGAGTAATAAAAACACGTCCAGAGTGAAAGATTTCAGCCAGACTTTCTTTATCTGTCATCCTCGTGAAAAACAGGTTTTACTCTCTGCTTGGTTTCCTCACCTCTCACTGGATATCAAAGAAAGTTCCCCACACAAACACTCGTCCTTCAAGTCAAAGCCTGCTGAGAAACAGAAAACAAACCAGATCAGATGATTGCGTGACAGGATGTAACATGCCTGTCAGATCATGTGATCAGAGAGGTGAGCAGGAACATGCTTCTCCTGACAGACAGGTTTATGTGTGTGTGTTTGTTTACGTGCCATTAGCAGACGAACCTGCATCATCAGACCTGCATCTGGAGCGCCACAGGGCACGCTTAGTGTTTGTCTGCACAGATCTAACACACTTTATTAGTGTGCGATTGCCCATCAGGACTTGATTACCCTAAAGCTGCGTGTGGGTGGTGAAGCAACAGTCAGCCTGCAACACTGCAGCCGGCTGCCAAACAGGCCGCACGACTGAGTGCAAACTCTGTACCCAGCTCAGCCATTGTTTCTCCTTAACCACTTAATCCTTTTAGACTCACAGCAGAGCAGAGAGCTTATCCCAGCATGCAATTGGTCCGCAGATCAAAGAATGAATCCTTCAAAGTCAGCGATTCAAGATGGAGTAAGTCATAACAGGTCAACAAGTCTGCTGAGAAAAGCAGATTTCTTTTGCCTGAATTTAGAGGAAACGCCTGGTTTATTCTTTGCATTCATTTTTGTTTATCCATAATTGTGCGCCAGACAATTCTTAAATGATGGATTCAGGGGATCCTCTTCAACTCATAAACTGGGTCTTTGACAGGATTTGCTGCATTGTGAGGACTCCGGGTTTGACATTTCATCACGTCACCTTGAGCTCTAGGAAACTTTTTGACATTTCACATGCGATTAATCGCTGAACTGAGAAAATAATCTGCAGAATAATCAATAAAATGAAAACAACCATTAGTTGCAGGCCTAGAAGTAATGCAAAAATGCTATTTTGACCATAAATTATTATAATTTTTTACTAATTTTGAAGCCCTACCTTCGGTCAAAAAGGTTTTTAGTTGAAAGTTGAAGTTTATGCAAGTCCTAAATAAACACTAATAAAATGACCAAACACTTAACTGACACACAGGTAGGACTCCACTGTGTGTATGTAATGCAGTGAACTGTGTGCACTACCAGGTATGACTGTGACACACGTGAGAAGGTAAAAGCAGCGATGAGACACTCAGTGTGAACATATATATATATATATATATATATATAACTGAACATACATTTAGTGCATGTACTGTGTGCGTGACCCCGTGGAGGCCTGACTTCCTCGCTGCCCCCCTGGTGCGTCTCATTAATCACTGGGTGCCGAGATGATCATTTCTAAGGAAAACAGAGGCGCCGGGAGCGAAAACAAACCGGTGAGAATGTGAAAGGAAAGCCGGAGCGGCGGGGAATTCGTGAGGGAGAATGTTATCGCTGCGACTAAAGGTCATATTGTTCACTTCTTCCTGACAGGCCGAGAGAGAGACGGGAGTATAAGGCAATTTGGAAAGAGGTGGAGGGGGAGGGAGGGGGCGAGCGAGGGAGGGTGAGCCTGCAAAAAGGGAAAGAGAGAGAGGGAGGGAGGACAGAGAAAGATTGGCAGGGAGGAAGAGAAAACCACAATGTGGGCCTCAAACTACACAAGGACACATTCTGTATGTTACACACACAAAACCACACACACACACACACACACACACTTACACTACATGGCCAAAAGTGTGTGGACACATGTGATTCCTAACCCATGGGCATTAATCTGCTGCTGTAACAGCCTCCACTCTTCTGGTTTTTGGCTTTTCCACCAGATTTTAAAACCTCTCTGCGGGGATTTGATCCCATTCAACATCAACGTTCTTGTGTGGCGGTACAGTGGTGTCCACACACTTTTGGCCATGTAGTGTAGATTCACACACGCACACTTAGACCATGACATATATCTACACACACACACACACAACACCACTTCCACGCACACACATGAATGTAAACGCCTCTGACATGAAAACACACACACACACACACTTCAGTAATTGTATCTGGAGGGGGTCTCTCTCTCTCCCTCTCTCTCTCGGGAGTGGCCGCCTCCTCGATCCCCCGCTTTACTCTGACCTCTTGATTCCTGAAATTAAATGAAGCAGTGAGCGAGCAGCGCACACACACACACACACACACACACACACACACACACACGTCAACATATATTTTAAAAAAAAAATCTGACATGAGCAAGTGGAGCCAAAAAACTTTTGGAAACTTTGGAAAGTCCCCAAAAGTTTCATGTTTGCTCATTGGTCAGCTGTTAGGTTTCCGGCGTGCCCATTGGCCGCCTCGGTTGTCCCACCTCCCCCCTCGCGAGGTGTGTGTGGGTGGGAGTGTGTGTGTGTGTGTTTGGGCCAGATATCAGTGATATTGTTCAGCTCTGGGTACTGCATTCTGTGTGTGTGTGTGTGTGCATTAGCAGGGTGTTTACCTTGGCAAGCACTCAGAGAAAGGACTTACATTTACAGCATGTTAGTTTTCACCGTTATTGTTTTAATAGATAATGTCTCGTTAATAATCTCCTATTTCCACAAACATTAGAATCATGTAGCCGGTTCACCGCTCACATGCCGAACCTTAACCTAACATAACCAAAAACGTAATGGTTTACCTTGTGAGGACCAGCTTTTTGTCAGAGGGGAGTCCCCATAATGTGACTAAACATGATTAATACACACATTTATCTGCGTTAACCATGATGAAGTTCTTTGGCATTGATCTGGATTTATTGCCTCATATGGTAAAGTTGACACAAGCGTTCGTGTTGAGCTGAGTCAAAGGGAGAGTTCTGAAGTCTCCTTGGCCGCCAGTACTCGACCACGAACCTATAAATCATTAAACAAGGCCGTAAAATCAGCAAAAGAAGAACAACAACAGGAAAGTAAATTAAAAATCACATGTTGCCTTGCACCACCTGTCTCTAAACGCACCCAAATTATTAGTCAGTTCAAAACACTTGAAGGCCACCCTGCAAGCAGTTCTGCCAACGAGGAGGTGGTATTTTCTTTACGCTGTAATTAGTCTGAAAATAAACAACTCCAATGAGAACTCTACACCCACACCGGCACCATGGCATCATTCCTCTACAAGGGTGCAGCCGTCCCAACTGGTGCATCCAAATGTAGAGCAACTTTTAACCAAATTTTCAGATAATTGGCAGAAGAAAATGTGAATTTATGCACGTTTCCATCCACACATGCTTCATGCACATCATGGTTTATTCGGTAAATCTGTTTTTAATGCACTTTGTCACGTTTTCCACCTCAGCCAAGTGTAAAAACTTTTTTTTGCAATATTTGAAGTTAATTTTTTGAAATTTCCACTCTGGTTATTTTGTGCGCTAATTGAAAATGCGAATAAAAACAGGTGGATGTCAACCTACTGTCAACCTTGTACAACATGCTTTATTTAGCCGTACTGTACGTTCTTATGGTCAATGCAGCACATTTGAATTTGAGAGGCAGAGAGAAAGAATGGGAGACAAGTGGAAAGAGATGGCGAAAAATGGCATAAGATACACAGAAAAGCAGACAAAGGAAACAGAGAAAGAGGCAGAGAGGAAGAACGAGGGCAGAGGGGAGTGGAAGATAAAGTTGGGAAGGCAACCGAGCAGGGAGGGAGTCGACTTTTGCGGGGGAGTCGGTCAGTTCTCCTCTTTGTATCCCTATCAAAACTTGGCCGCCGTTCAGAAATACACTCAAGAGTGTGTGTGTGTTTGAGAATATATATCAATGACAATTTGGGGACCATAATCTGTTCACGTTATGGGGACTCAAATCCCATTTCTGGGCACAAAGCTCGTCCTCAGAAGGTAAAGATGTATTTTAGAGTTAAGACTTTTAAGTTTTTTGGTTAAAGTTAGGGTTAGACATGTAGTGGTTCTGGTTTAGTCTTCAGGGAATTAATGTAAGTCAATGAAGAGTCCTCTTAAGTGACGAAATCAAGTATGTGTGTGTAAGAAAATAATTTTCTCTCCAGCTTGCACTGAGGATGCTCTCGTGGACGACCTTGACTCTGACATATTCTCTGTGCTCTTTATCACACACACAGTTTACAGACTCTGTTACCCCCAGCAGGACCTGTAGGCGTAGCGGTGGAGCACAGTGAAACCTAAGCGGAGAGCGTCTCCCGTGGGGGTGGCGGGGCGTAGGAGCCAGATTGAGGCCAGATGTTGCAGATGCAGGAACGAGCACACGGGAACAGGATCCATTTATAGGCTCAGCCCGCCTCACTGCCCAACAATACATTGATGATAACGTGACCGAAGCTGTTTAACGTTAAGGGAACAAAGACATTACTGCTCACATTGTTCTTTTTTTTTATGTCTGTATCTGATTGTGCCATCGTTTGTCTTGAGTTTTACTTTGTAAAGCTTCTAAAAAGCGTGAGCGCTCTAGTCTAAAATTAAGGCTACTTTTCCAAAGTTGTAAAAAGTTTTGAGACACAAGAAAGCAGCAACAAATTCAGAGGGTGTTTAGAGTTAAATGTCTGCATAACTGGATATTTGTGGAGAGATATAGGGATGTTCAACATGTTAAGAATAGGAAAAAGAAGCTTTTGGGATTTTTAGTGTTAAAAGTCAGCATTTTAATGGTATGGTTGAGGATGTTAATGTGAAATATTTACTATTTTTTAGACATTTTCTTGAAGGTATTGTGTTACTTTATTCCGCGGTACCTATATTCAGTACATAACAGATTTAGAATTTTAAAAATCATAACTTTTGCAGTTTAAAGGCATCTCAAATGTCCTACTTTCCATCACTGACTGATACAAAACCACAGAGAGCCGAACCTCTGAATTTACTGTTTAGTGTCAGAAAGGTCTTTTCCCGGGAAAACCCCTCTGGCACACAGGAAGTGATGTTTTTTAATGTCCAGTTTGTAATAAACAGAAGAAGAATTAGTATGTATTAGTAATTGAAGCTACCTTGACTGAATAGACAAAGAAACAACCTACAGAAACTCAAACTTCATCAACAACAACAACAAAAAAACTGATAAAAAACACTAACATTAAACAGAGAGATGCAGAGTTGTACATTTTTTCATTAGCTGCCTCCCCATTGATGCAAATATAAATTGTACTGGGGAAGTGAATGTAAATGCTTAAAAATAGAGTTTTTTAGTTAGAAAATATATTTTTTTAGTGGCGAGACCACTGCAGTGACCATTTAACACCAAAGGTGTCCACAAAAAAATGAAGAAATGTAAGAATCTCACAAATAAAAACATCAATTTTGACTTCTTTACGTGGGCAATTTGGATAAAACCTTCACTCATATGATAAAGTTGCAGGAGAAATCGATTGAGAGACTGTTTATGGATAAAATAACCAGATAATACAAATAAAATAGCCAACAAATCAAGTAATTTCATCACACTGACGCAAAAATCAGATAAAAATCCAGTATTGCCATAATTCAGATCTGCTCCTACTTTGTACGTCAACTTCAGTGTAATGATTTACAACATTACCTATACCGACATCATGGTATATATTCGTCATATTGCCAAACCCTGTCTTTGACATATGACCTCATTTCTGATTGGTCCATCTGAATCTCCAGATGTTAAAGCTTTTTAAAGCATGTGGCATTTATTTAAAACCATATAAAGAAAAATAAAGACCAGAAGAGATCGGTGAAACAGAGGCTGCAGGTCAACAAGTCAATTTAAGAAGCTTCATTCCCATAAATTTTAGTTATGGCGGGGTTTTTCTTACCACTGGCTGACACAAAAGTTTTAATTTTCCACCTTGTTTTCGATGGTTAAAGGTCAACAGTGAGTTACAATGTGGAAAATTGGGTAACAAATGTTTTGTCTTTCATACTGACCTCATCATCTAACCTCAAGTTTCTTTCCAACGTACTTCATCCTTCAACAGGGTGGCGACAATGTTGAGTGGAAAAGAACATCGTGTCTTTGTTATGCAGCCTTGATAAAGACTAGAAACCCAACAGCTTCCAAGAGTCTTCTTTCCAGATATCTGCCAAAAGAGAAAACATATATTTACAATAACAAGGACAAGGAAGACGGGATCAAATATGGAGATATCTGGAACAAAAGAAGACAAAGAGGAAAGAAATGCCAGGAACGTCTGCTAAATGCTTTATTTATCTGAGTTGGCATACAGTGGCAAAAAAGGCCAAAGCCTTTGAAAAGAAAGCTTAATTTATGGTTTTCACCTGAAAAGACCCCTTCGTTATATAACCTAGATCAGTGTGCTGCTCTTCGGTGATGCAAAATGTATGAATTTATGTGATAGAGGTTTAATATAAGTGATTAAAACTTTAGGCGAATTTAAACTATATAGCATCGTATTAAAGTCATGTAAATGCCATGATTCAGCTGCTGTGCATGTTTTAAAACATTACCTCTGATCATATTGTGATGTAAAATGTGTTTTTCTCACAGTAAAGCTCAGTGCAGAGATCTACAGCTAAGATACGAGCGTTCACAATAAACCAGAAGGGTATCTGTGTTTTTCCAGCGCAGAAATTAAACAATAATCTCTCCAGGAGAAATTCATAAAGGGAAAAAGCTCTTGTTCTCCAGGCCGGCCCCGCCTCC
>LKNJ01006466.1:0-17173 GCA_002120245.1 Maccullochella peelii
CTGTAACCTCACCCTCATTAAAGTTCATTGGTGTGAATCATTTGCATTAATATCACCTGACTACATCACCTGAATTGGGTTGCTCCAGCTATTTGTACATTCATTTTTGTGTGTGAGGTTTTGTAGTAACTACTAGCTAGTTTGAAACAAGTGATTTACTAAATTGAATTGCACCAGTAAAAACGTATGAAATGTTTTAGCTAGTAAAGACTTTGTAAATCAATCAATTATTCAAAAGCAATCAACTATGTAAAACCAAAAAGTCACTGTAGTATCACACGCTGTAACATAACTGCCAAAACCGGCAGTTTTAGGGGACCTAGCGATACAATAAAGTTAACTGCCAATCTTTTGTAAATGTAGGTGTTTTATTTATACATGACAAAATATGTCTTTCAGAGTTGGGAGTATTCATGCAGTCTAGAATGAGTGGGAAATGTCTACTTAAGCTAACGTAACCAACGCTTTTATGTCATTGAGTCTGCGTTGTTATTATTAGCATAACGCTTTGTAATTTGAGGTAGAATTTGTTAGAAGTCTAATTTAAAGGGGAACTACTGCATATGTGAAAAAATGTTGTATAAAGCCTTTTGTGGCTCCAGGGGGAGCTGTGAGGAATCAGATAAATTGCCTCAAGTGATGTCACTTAAGTCAGCATCGGACTACAAGTTTGAAAAAGAAAAGAATCTGGGTATGTGAGTTAGAAAGAAGCGAGCTTACCAGACCTCCGTAGCCCGCTCCTCATCTCTGCTTGATGCTAGCAGCTCAAGGCTACATTAGCCACTACTAGTGTAATGCACCCGAATCTCCTACCGAACTGTGGGTGGTCAAGTTGCATTTTGGGTAATGTAGATGCACAGAATGAAAAGAACAATATCAATATATATTTTAAAACTGTCCATTGTGAATCCGTGAGTTACAGAAGTGCAATGCTAAATTGGTGGAGTACTTCTTTAAAAGTCGTCACAGTTAACATCAATATTAGACAGAATTTTGATCCAGTGTCAGGTCAGATATGTTGACCATTTTTATATTACCACTGAGTTAGCTCAGTTAGCAGCAGTTACACCTGACAATCACTGGGTGTAAACATTTAGCATCACAGTTTTCTCTCTGTGTCTCACTCTCTCCGTACTTCCTTTCTCTTATCTTGTTCCCATGTTTGCTTTCCCTCTACAGCAGAACTTAAGAAGCTGGAAGGCCTGAAAGCCATTGCAGTGACGACCAATGGCATGAACCTGGCCAGGTTTCTGCCTAAGCTGAAAGATGCTGGCCTTGACCTGATTAACATCAGCCTGGATTCACTGGTCCCTGCCAAATTTGAGTTTATCGTCAGGCGGAAAGGTACGGAAAAGTATTTGAGCCATAATGTCAGCAGCAAGACTTAAAGGAAGAACGTGATTGAAGCTTACATGTAAATGGCTGCATTTATACATTTACAATTTTGGGGTTCAGTGTCTTGCCCAAGGACACTTTAACACATGGACAGGAGAAGTCGGGGATCAAACCGCCAACCCTGTAATCAGTGGACGATTCAGTGGCTCTACCTCCTGAGCCACAGCCGCCCCAATGTAATGGGAGATGCACTGGTTGGAAAGAAAGTGTAAAATGTAAATCTTTCATCACACACCAAGCAACTGGTATTTAGTCCTCAGTTTCTTTGAGACTGCATAAGGGTCTTATCTCTAGAAAATAGTGTTACAGTGTTTGGTTCTGCTGTTGCAGTTCTCCTTGTCTGTCCAAATCCACAAGTTGTTGACAGCCTTGTTGTGGGTCAACTGAAGGAGCCTGTAAGCTCTAAACACGTGGAGTGGAGGTGACAGCAGGGCAGAGAGCTCTGGGTGGTTGGCGTATGAAACATAGACACATATGGGCCGACTGAGATCAGGAAATGAAGGAGAGAAAAAGGAGCGATGGCAGTACTGGCACGGGGGAGGAAGAAAAGCGTTGTCTGAGCCAGTCCTCTTCCACAGCACCTGATTTTTTTTTTTTACCCAGTTAAAGGTTTAGCAGACAGGTCTGTAGGTATAGCCTGAAAGAAATCTTGTCTCATAGCCTTCAGTAAGCTTATTTAGGATTTTAAGTTAACACGTGTTATTAAATTGCAATTATGGAATCCTAGTCGACTAAACATAAGCCTAACCTCTTACAGAAAAGCTTACCAGTCGGTGTAAGTGTGCCTGGATTTGTGGCTTTTGAGCAGATGAAAACAAATGATGAGTGTGACCTTGGCAGTTTGCTGTTAAAAAAGCTCTGGCTGTTACTGAGGGATTAGTTGTAGATGCTTACATATCAGTGGTTAGTGGCAAATCATGGCCTTAAGTCAGATGTTAAAAGGCAGAGAAAGCAGAACTTGTTGTAAAGGCCTGTCAATCTGAAGCAACACACATTTCAGACACGTGCCTCACTCAGCCCTGATGTCAAGATTGTCTTGTGCCTGTCGGCTCAATACATTTTTACCTAAAACTTCCCACCAATCACAGGCCATCTCAGATGAACACAGAATTCCAACATTTCAAGGTATAATTAATGTGTTATTGCGATAATGTCACCATCACTTTCTATCTCTGTTTTTTTCAGGGTTCCACAAGGTCATGGAGGGCATTGATAAGGCCATCGAAATGGGCTACAACCCTGTCAAGGTATTATGTTCATCTTTTCAAACTTGCTTTCACCTAGAAACATAGTTTAGTTAATTTCATTTGTTTTTAAATCCCTCTTTTATTTAATCTCTTTTTTGTTAGGTTTTTAATGTTCCAATTTTTTGCGTCTGTCTTTTTGTGTGTTTGTAACAGATGGTTATCTAATATGGAGGATTTTTACTACAAAACAAACATATTGTGGTTTACTGAAACATAATTGGAATGAAAAAGATGATACCAGGAAGGAGGAAAAAATATAGCTTGATGCTCTAAAATTGTAAAAGGTGTATACAAATGTATTTATTATTGGATTGAGGTAAAACATTGGCTGTTACTGCAAAGTGCTGTGGCAGCACAGTGTTATAACAGAACTGCTGACTATAATATTTCATCCATGACATTTTGCTCACAAAAGTTAGTCAATGACAGCTGCTTCCTGATCTGCTGTATGTGACTAATCACCGCACACCACAGTTCCCCACTGCACTCCGCATGGAAATTTCTTTAAGAAAAACCAACTAATGAACAAACTAACATCTGAACAGGCTCACATAACCTGGCTCCACTCCTGAGACCGAATAATACAGGACGAGTGTGATTCCATGAGGTGTTTTCTACTCCGGTGTCGCTGGAGTTTATAGTATCTTTGAATTCCAAAGCCATTTTTTTGGTCTTCGAAAGAGTTCTTCTTATTGCAAAGGGGTGACGGCATGTCTGCTAAGAAGTCAAGCTGGTTAGCTTGAGGCCACTGACTGCAGATTGCTCTCCTTAACCCTTTTCTCCAGAGGGGTCCCAGGCACATTTGACAAGGAGAAGCTGTAGATATTCAGAGTGAAAGATCTTAGTTTCAAATTGTATGTGCAGCAAATGTGTCCACAGAATGTAAACAAGAAAGAAAGATTAATTCAGTGGAAGAAAACTCAAGTGTAAGTGTAACACTACGGTGGCCATTTTAAACTTTCACATTCTTTGTCAGATCCTAAAGATAACAAGATGGCAGCGCTCTGGAGGAGTTACAGACACCAGTCTCCTTTTAAAAAAAAAAAAAAATATGAATCACAGTTCATTTCGGTCTCCTGAACATTATTCTTGAGTGACGTCATTGTCAGGTGTATTTCAGCATCTTCAACGTCTCGTAACAACTACAGGCTGTCTTAGGCAATCAAATGTTGATCCATGCATCTCCAGCAAGTCATTTTATTTGTGCAGATGCCTGTGTGGTTACTAAAATGTCTAGTTACTGTGTGGTTTTGGCCTTGAACTCAGCATCCTTACATTTGAGCCATAACAGGCCTCTGAGGAGATGAATGTACAGCTTAGTAATCAGTGGCCTGTTGTTGTCGTCTGCTGCCCTCTGTAGGTCAACTGTGTGGTCATGCGAGGCCTCAATGAGGATGAGCTGCTAGATTTTGTGGCGCTGACAGAGAAGAAGCCTCTGGAGGTGCGCTTCATCGAATACATGCCTTTCGACGGTGAGTGCTCACTTCCCGCAATGTCTTATTACACAGGTCTGGAAAGGTATCCTAGGAGTCAGATTATATTACAGGGCCAGTTCATGCATTATTTATACACTGTTTAGACATTTAAATATGAATGCAATATGGAAAAATGCTGAATAATTCTGCCTTCAGTGCTCATTGCTACTGCAGCAGGTCTAAAAAAGTTGAATATTTAATATACAGTGTTCAGGTAACGCCAATAAAATGGTATTACTAAAATGATTTTTTTTTTAAAACAGTATAATATGTTTTTGGCCACTCAACACAGCTTGCAAATTGTAACCTTTTCCTCCTCTTTCCCTCTGAAGAAAATGTAGCCTGTCCAGTTTTGCTCGCAGAAACATTACTGATGTGCTGCTATACACAAAAGTCACCGGCTGTTGAATTGTCGTGACAAGTTGACATTTCCCGCACTGTCTCTTCTCCTCTCTGCAGGCAACAAGTGGAACTTTAAAAAGATGGTCAGTTACCAGGAGATGCTGGACCGCATCAGGCAGCAGTGGCCCAACCTGGAAAAACTCCAAACTGGACCCACAGACACTGCCAAGGCCAGTGTCTTTTACTGTACTACATATCTAAAGTATTCATTAGATCCTATCAGGAGCTGGAACACTGGCAAAGATGATTTATTTAGCATCCTGATTTTCCTGAAAAATAACTGAGGATATTGCTAGCACCATTCATTCTTGTTTATACTGGTGTGCGTTCCCTCCTCTCTGGCACATTATTTAATCGTTCTGATCACCTCACTCTGAGCGTTCACAATTCACACAATCTTATCAGCAGACACACATTTGTAGTGCTGGAATTATTAGTTAATTGGTTAGCCAACAGAAAACTGAAATCAACATTCACAGTCTTTTGACAAATCTTATTCATGGCCAGATCAGAGGAAAGTGTCAAATCAAGCACTCATTGTCATTGGTTTGAATGCTTGAAACCATTTTTAAAGCAAGCTTTTACAGAGATTAATTGTTTGACACTTCTCTGTATTGTAACAGACCTTTAAAGTGCCAGGCTTCAAAGGTCAAGTGGGCTTCATCACCTCCATGTCTGACCAGTTCTGTGGCTCCTGCAACCGCTTGCGCATCACTGCAGACGGCAGCCTCAAGGTAAAGCCACAGTTGTTCTTCGTTAGGCTTCAAGGAGTTACTTTTTTGGTTTAGAACCATTAATGATTGTGTTTTTAATGTCCTTTCTGTCTGTTTTCTCTCAGGTGTGTTTGTTTGGAAACTCTGAGGTGTCCCTGAGAGATGTGTTGCGCTCCGGCGCATCAAATGAAGAGCTCCTGCAAATCATTGGAGCTGCTGTGGGCAGGAAGAAGAAGCAACACGCAGGTAGTTTATATACAACACATCATGTGTGTGTATACTGACAAATTATTTAGGAGTTCTACTGGAATGTAATATCTTCCTGTTTTGTGTCTTCAGGCATGTTCAGTATCTCTCAGATGAAGAACAGACCTATGATCCTCATTGGTGGGTGACATGGCTGTACGTACAAACCTCACACACTCACAGTTTGTTCTATCACTGCTCAGTCATGATTTATTTGTGAAGTTGTGGTCATCATGGGCTGCACCACCATATTTTTTTTACATTCGCAGCCTATTCATAGTAAATGATGCAGCATTAAGAAGCTTACATTTGAGCTAATAACAATGACCAACGTTTATCTGAACTGTGAATAATCTTTATCTAAACATGTTTGTTTTTCCTTGACTCTTTTTCCAACAGGCACCACATCCCAAAGGCCTTTGTCTCTGCCAAAGTCACAAGACAGCCAGAGAGCGTTCCCCATTGTTTCCCAGCTTACAAACGACACCTCCCTCTCTCCAGCAGCAGCTCCTCCCATGTGCCATTCTGGCAGCAGGAGAGTCCTGAATAGAGAGGGTTTTTTGTGCCTTCTAGACTGCACTGCTTCAACACAGGCAGCCCATGTTTGCTGCTCTAGAACCTTAATGAGTGGGGGTACCCATGTTAGGTCACATATCAACAAAGAGAAACCTAATGCGACGGACAACCTCCACAGTGTAGCACCCCTTCACTCCCCTGAGATTGCTAATGGTCTCACCTTCACCAGTTGTCACACTAACACTGCAAGTTTTACTACACACTCAAATGTCATGAGCCACATTAATATAGACTGTCTCAGGTACGCACAAGCCAAGGGTCCTAATGCTTGGAAGAGCCAGTTACTCAGGACCCCAGGGGCACCTATTTTTTGCACACTACTAATGAATGCCAAAATAAATCGTAAACACCACAATGTTAGACTGCGCCACAATCAAAGTTCCAGCGAAGACCCCAGTGTCAAACTCAGGCAGTTTGTGAGCGATCAGACCAAGTCAGGCACAAACGTCTCTCACCTGGATGAAACAACCGAAGTCCAGCTGACTCATACAGACGCCCAGGGCCGAGCCACAATGGTGGATGTTGGGGGGAAAGTTCCCACATGCCGAACAGCCACAGCCCGCGCCACCATCATCTTGGGCCCCACTGCCTTCCGGCTACTTCGGGATAACCAGCTGGCTAAGGGCGACGCCTTGGCCGTGGCTCAATTGGCCGGAATCATGGCTTCCAAGCAGACCTCAACCCTCATCCCGCTCTGCCACCCGCTCCCCTTAGACCACGCCTCTGTCACCTTTGACCTTAATGAGCAGCAGAACGCTGCGGTCATCACAGCAACGTGTCGCACCACGGGCAAGACAGGAGTCGAGATGGAGGCTTTGACTGCTGTCTCTGTTGCAGCGCTGACTGTCTATGACATGTGCAAGGCAGTGAGCCATGACATCATCATCACAGACGTAAAACTGGTTAGCAAGACAGGCGGGAAGAGAAACTTTCATCGTCACCCTTGATCTCCTCCCCGCCAGGAAATCTGCAAATGAATAAGCAACACTAAGGCTACACCAATTTCCACTGGAATTATCACATCTTTCTGCAAACTAAAATTTATGCCGTCAGAATCATTTGAAAGATGTTATAATCACATAACAAATTCTACAGGAGGTTTTACCTCCCTCCTGCAAACCTCTGCCAGTAGCTTACTGGATTGCCTACTCCAGTGACATTTTATCAGCATTTCATTACTTAATCTGTCACACAAAATGGATCATGTTATTTAAACAGTGTCCATGTTAACTTTACTTTAGCAGTGGTTTGCAAATTATTTCAGTGTTGTACATGAGAGTTCAATTCCTGTGACAAATAGCTGACATAAGTGCAACAAGTGAAGAGCCCGTAGACCGATGCAGGGCTGCAGTGTTTCTATTTGTCTCTAGAGGGCACTCAAGTACTACATTCACAAGCCTCCGTCGAAGTCTTTCAGCAAAGAACAAACTGAGGACAGTCTCAACGCTATTCACATGTTGAATGTATTTCTTTTATTAGCTTAACATTAACTTTAACTGGAAGATTATTCCATTTTGAATGAAGCCCAGGTGCCTGACCTGCAGAAGGAAGCAATAGTGTAATGTGAGCAGAGGAGTGTATGTTTCAGTGTCATCAAGTCTAACTGTGAGCTATCACATTCTCTATATGTTCCTCTACTTACCTGCTTTGCATTGCCGTAATTAACTGCACTATGAGTTTTGGGGTTAATTCAGTCGAATCAAATGTAACTCTTCTCAGAGAAGTTGCTTTTATCATTTTGTCAGTGATGATAATAGGTGAAGAATTTACTCTGAAGTTTACTAGATTTCATTTTGATTTTGTATACTTTTCCTTCTACCTCTGTAGTATACTGTACACCCTGGATATTTGTACTCATACCACATTACAGTAGAGGATGACAGTAAGGTGACTTTTTTAGCTCATTGCTCTTAAATATCCACCATTCATATAATGGCTGATAACACAAATAAGCCATTACACTACTTACATTTTGTTGTTGTTTTTTCCCTCTCTTTACCCCCAGAATGGACTTGACTGATTGTGTTTTTTGATTTGATGTTAACTCAAGCTATATAATTGTATAACAATGTGTCACTTACTGCCTGGTGAAATGACAACCGATGCAGCCTCCATGTATTTCATGTCAGATTAATTTTGTCATTATTACTGTAGGTATGATCCTCTCTGGTCTGCACTGTCGGCCAGCAGTTCCCACTTGTTTTTCTCTGGAGAACTGAATATTGCTATTTTTGTATCCTAGCAAATGGTTGATTGCAAACTGTGAGCTGCTGGAGGCTTGTGTGGCATTTATTTTCCCTTATAAAAATTAAAATATTCTACCGTCTTTCTCCTGTGATGTCTTAATGCATCTGAAAGTTGAGTGTGTGTGATTCCACAAGGTAGTTGTCTGTCAGTTACAACATACAGTATGTTCCATGGTGTTTTATCTGGTAATTAAAAACGTAGGGTTTTATCCTTAAGAACATCCCTAATATTTTTTCAGGTCATGGGCCTTTTCTATCAGTTGGGGGGAAAAAAATCATTGATTTCCTTTAAAAATGTATTTCTGTTACCAATTCAAGACAAGTTGACAGTTGTTTATCCACATTCTGAATGACTGAGAGCCTGCATTCAGCCAATATACGTGCAGTTACCTGGCTTGAGGAGGTCCAAAGTGCCGCACTTGTTTTCCATGTTTTTACCAGTCTGAAATGAAAAACAGGCCATTTTCACTTTTTACGGGGATGTAGCTAATAATGATGATGGCTCTGTTTCGTTAAGGTGTCGCAGTAAAGTCCAGGTACAAAATCACTCTACCATATTCTTGCCAAAAAGTCGGAGTGAGTTCTACAGTCCAACCCTGTGTGTTGCTGTTCTACAGGCAGCTGGAGGAGATGTTAACCCTTTGATTTTAGTGATGGTGCTTTTATGTACTGCCAGAAATAATGCAATTCTGATTCAACAAAATGGGAAATAGAAATGGAAAAGGTGCCCTTTTCTACGATAGTAGAAAGTGTATTTTCTTAGGCTTGATGACATAAATTCAATTCAATTCAGTGTTATTTAAATAGCGCCATATCATAACAAAGTTATCTCAGGGCACTTTGTCATAAAGAGCAGGTCTAGACCGACTCCTTATGTGTACAGAGACCCAACAATTCCCACCAAGAGCAAGCACAAGCAACAGTGGCAAGGAAAAACTCCCTTTTAACAGGAAGAAACCTCGAGCAGAACCAGGCTCTGGGGGGGCGGTCATCTGCCTCGACCGCTTGGGTTGAGAGAGAGGGGAGGGAGAGAGAGAGAGAGAAAGAAAGCATGAGGAAAGCGAACATGCAGTAGCACAGCACGGTTCAGTTCTAGATACACATGTAAAGCAGCAGTAGTGGAAATAGTATTAATGTTAATACAAATAAAAGTAGTAGCAATGTGATAGTAATAATAAGTCCAAAGAGAGCAACAACAGCAGCAACTTCCGAGCAGCAGCATGGGGGCAGTAGATGGCCCGCATCACAGATCCAGGCTCCGCAACCACAGATCGCAGCTCCGCAACCCCAGATCAAGACTCTGTAGCTCCGCAACCCCAGATCCAGACTCCGTAGCTCCGCAACCACCGATCCAAATTGTGTCAAAAACTATACTTGTTAAATATTAACATTGATTCGCTGTTATTGATAATGTATTAAATGGTGTTGGTCATTAACCTATTTATTAATATATTGTATAGTTAAGACCAACTATTGTTAGGGGATTTTACTTTTTGTTCACTTTTTGTCACCTTTTGCACATGGAATAAATTGATTATTTTTGCCTCTTCAGCTTTTTTTTGTCTGTGTTGGCATTTTTTCAATCAGATGGGATTGTTTTTTAAGTTAGATGCATCCCAAGCCTAATTTTAGCCTGTTTTGCTCTGCCCCATAAGTTGAAGAAGTCGTAGAATTACTTTAGTCTCAAAAACAACATTTGCCCAACATGTCAAAATTAATAAAAAGGCGTTTTACAAGGAACCTTGAAGGCAGCAGTTACCATGGCCACAGTCGACAGATGGGAGTTTTAAAGAGGCATGTCAGACAGTATTGTAAGTTGAGTTCATTATTAATATCAAATTATAACTAGAAAAATTGCATTTCCTGCAGAAAATGCATGGGAATGCTGAAAGCTGAAATTCATTTGCATAATACTGCTGAAATGCAGAAATGCCAGAATTTGAAGCATTGCTGAAAATGCAGAAATGTGAAAAAGTAGGTCAAAGGCTGAAGGAGAAGTAGTAGTAGAAGTCGTCGTGGTAGTAGTAGTAGTAACAATCTAACAATAACAATCTAAGAATAACAATCGGTATGGGCTATAAATCAAATCTGGGAAATTTAACTTAAGTGCTTACAGATCTAGTTTAATATGTGACGACATCCTCAATAACTGTTGTCTCCGTTTAACTGTATCTCTGTTGGCAGGTTTAGCACAGTGGTATCACTGTTGACTTTATGTACAGGAGATCGGAGTTCAATTCCCAGAGAGGGCAAGGCCAGCGCTGCTATCACAACTAGAGATTGAACATTCTAATAAATCATATTGCATATCTTTGTGTGTGAAGAATATGGTCATTTTGTATTATGTCTCGTGTAGTTTAAAATATTTAGTAAAGGTGACATTGTTCATTATTGCATATCTTTGAGAATATGAAAGTGTTACAGATCTAGTTTAATATGTGACGACATTCCCAATAACTGTTGTCTTCGTTTAACTGCACCTCTGTCGGAAGGATTAGCACAACGGTTAACGCCGCTGACTTAACAGCAGGAGACCAGGGTTCGATTCCAGGTGAGGGCCAGACTAGGGTTTGGTCACTACTAGAGATTGAAGAGGTACAACACAAATGCTGCGGCAAGGGGAAGCCAGGACAACAATTAGGGGGGAGATATCATTATCTTCCCCACCACAGGTTTTGGGTACCAAGCCCCAATAACAAAAATAACAATATGATGATAACAATAAATAACATAACTTGACTGACCCAGGCCAGCCCACGTAGGTGTCAATGAAGTGGCCCTGATGGTGACAAACAGCCTGCAGGATGATTGATGGAAACAGTTTCCTGTTTCTGTAGCACTGACCATCAGGGCCGGTCAGTGGCTTGATGTGGACATGGCAGTCGTCGATTGCTCCAGCTGATTTAAGAAGGCCCTGTGTCTTGCCAGTTCTGCAAACCCACAGGATACAGCCTCCAGCTCTTCCAGGGTCTTCGGTAGCTGGATGACCTTGTAGCGAATGGCCACCACCTCCTCAGCAACTCTTTGGATGATGCGGTAGACAGTGGAATGAGGCATTCCAAACACTCTGGAGACCACCCTGTATGATGTCCCACCATCAGGGTCTCAGTTGTGGCACCCCACCGGTGTGTCCGTTCCTGGTTAAGAAGGTCCAGCAGCACTGCCAGGGCCTCCCTGCTCAGCCGAAAATCGGGTCGTGTGTCCTGCTGGTTAAAAAACCTGTCCAGCACGGCTTAAAGGCAGATTAGGCATATCTATCTATCTATCTATCTATCTATCTGGGTTATTTTAAATCTGAAATTATGTTGTCAAAATTAAGTTAACTAGCTAATGTTAACATTACTGTTGGCTTGAGTAAAAAGTAGCAATACTACAGTGTAAAAGTAGTCTGTTACAAGTAAAAGTCCTGCATTGAAAATCTTTCTTGAGTAAAATTACAAAAGTAGTAGTACTAACTACCGTGATCTAAATGTAGTGGAGTAAAAAGTACAACATTTGTATTGTTGTATTGTATTTATATTACCTGGCCACAGTCCTCTGTCAGCCTGAGATACATCACACGCTGACGCCAGTGGTGACATATCTCCATTTCCTCCATAATCTAGTATAATAAATAAAACAACACCACAATCTCTGGCTCCTTTACAGATTTTGCTGTGCTAGCTGTGTGCCGGTAGTGCAGCTGTCAAGGTTGCTAGGCGACACAGCTATTGGCATGAAACCACCAAATCACAAAGTATTTGTTTTTATTTAGAATTAATTAGAATTCTGTTTGACCCTAAACAGAGAGTACATGGTGGCAGGGTACCTGACCACTGTGACTGAAAAGAGAGGTTGAGACAGAATCTCACTTCTTACTACTGTGTATTTGAGAGAGGTTTTCTTTGAAAAAATAAATAATATGTATCCTGAGTTTATAGATTTCCCTGATCTCCAGAAACTGCCCTACATATGTGGGTCAGTGTGCCATATTAGCTGAAAAATATGTTGACTGTTGTCGTACACATATAGAAACAAGCTCTGTAGTAAATGTTTCTGAGTGATTACATCTGTTTGTAAGTATAACAGCGGCCCATGTTTTTTCTATCTACTGGACTCATTCCTTCCACACATTATGGACAACTTTTCTGTCCTGTATGGTCATAAGTTGAATTGAATGTAACTGTTATACATAACATTAAATTTAATGCCTTTATTATATTGTATTTCTGTACTGCTTTGGCAATATAGTGTTCTGATATATCATGCCAATAAAGGTTGTTTGAATTTGAATTTAAAAGAATTAATAACAGAATAAAAACAGGAAATTCATAAAATAATACAATGAAATGGAACAGCCATGATGTGCTGTTAAGCTGGGTTTATCAGTAAAACTTTGAAATTGATTCTTAAAGCTCTCTAGTTCAATTTTAAATTCCTCGAGGCAGTCAGTTTCTCTGTTTCATGTGAATTGGGTTCATGTAGAGAACATAGAGAAACAGCCACAAATTGGTTTCAGTATGTGTTCTTTCTGCAACCTGCAGCCACTTTAAATACCGAGCCAGCAGAGCACCAGCTGCCAAAATCCATCTCTGACATATCATCACCACAGCCAGGTAAGTAGTCCTATTTGTCATAATGCAGTGCTTCACAATTAAGAAACAGTGTGGCTACAGTCATTTTCAATGAATTTTGTAGTATTAACATTATCATTTATCAACAGAAGGACCGGATATTTTTTTCAGGTGGGATATTGACAGTGCTTTTTCTTTCAGAGATTGATAAGCAGTGTCCAAGTGACAGATTTGGAAAACAAAAGCAGAAAGGAAACTTACAGCTATATGAAACTATATCCAGTGTTTGTTTGGTGCAAAGACATTTTCTTCATTTATTCTGTGTGTAGAATTGAGAGGGAGGGGGACAGGACAGAGCCAGTTCAAAGCATCAAAGAGTAGTAGCATGTCTACAGTGAATGTGAAGGACAAAGGGCACCAAAGAGAGGTTGGTGTGTGTTTAAGCACAACTGTATGTACAAATCCAATTGTTTTACATCCACTCCATTGTACTGTTGTTCTCCGCCATGCTCAGGAGTTGCGTAAATTCCTGGCTAAGACGGAAGACCTGGCGGAGGAGGAGGAGGAGAAACAGGAGAAGACGAAGATTCCACAACAAATTAAGAATAACGCAACTCTCCCTAAACAAACACAAGACAGTCCTGACCTGAAGATGTCCATGATTAAAAAAGGTGGGTGGAGACGGAGCAGAGACTCAAAGCATTAAAATGTTGTACTACCTTTGGCTTGAAAGGATTGCTTACTTTAAGAATGATCTGTCCTCTGTCCCTAGAGACTATTAAGAGAGACAGAAAACGGGACTTATCCTCCATTGAACGGCAGAGAGCACGGCTAGAGGTAAATGCCTTAAAGGGTCCTATTTTAATGGCGCAAGGACAATGACCAGCACTGCACGGACTGTGTGGACATCTCCACCTGCTATTTTGGTCCATGCAGGTGCAGCAGTGCTAAGTGCACAAGATCAGAGGGGGCCTTCAGATGGCAGCAGGGATTTACCCATAGAGCATAAAGCAGCTGTGGATAACAGATACTGATTCATGGATCAGTATAGACCCCTTTACTGATTTTCCTGCTTTAATCACAATAATCTTTCTTTTTTCTTATGCCGATTTAAATTCTAAAATCTACAGGTTGGAGAGTGTTAATTAAAATCTATTTTTCCTGTACATTTTCACCAAGTATTCAGCTCAGTGTGGACAGAATCACTACATTGCCAGCGGAGACCTGTTTCTAAGATGTCTGTTCTCAGTGTAGCTTCCAAAACCAAATTTCCACTAAAATACCAACAACTTGGCAAGAAACTCCTGCTGGGATAACAATGATCAGACGGATGGGCAAAACAAATTTCACGGTTTGGAAAAATACCAAACTGGCACAGCGTAGCTTGGTCGTAGCACCGCCATGAAAATGCAGCCCAAAGAGTTTGTAGTTTCTCCACTGCTGTTAGCAGATCAGATCTTCCTATGGACAAACACTACAGTAGAGTTGAAGCTTCATCTAAAGGAATAGTTTCAGCATTTTGGGAAATATGCTTAATTGCTTTCTTGCAGAGAGTTAGATAAGAAGATCGATATCTGTCTGTTAAATATGAAGCTACAGCCAGGAGCACGTAGCTTAGTATAAAGAAAGTATGAAGACAGAAACAAAACTTGTAGTTTGACAGGGGGTTAGTGCAAAACAATTTCTAGAACGAGTGCAGTGACTACGTGTCTTCACCGTGAGATTGCCGGACAACCAGTCGAAACTCCCTGTATAACCACAAGTTATTTTTGTATTTTGGTTTTTGTATGGGTTAAAATAACAAGATATAGCATGGTAGTTGTTGAGTTTTAGAAGTGCTGCTAGGTGGATTTCGTTACCTTTGAACAGAGGCGGCTAGCTGTTTCCCCCTGTTCACGGTCTTTTCGCTAAACTAAGCTGAGTGGCTGCTTGCTGTGGCTTCAAATTTAATGGACACATATGAGAGTGGTATCTATCTTCTCATCTCACTCTCGAAAGAAAGAAAGCAAATAAGAGTATTTCCCAAAATGTTGAACTATTGTTTTATAATAAAAACATAAGGGTTCACATATTTTATCGGTATATAGTACACTGTCAATTAATTCCATGATGACAAAGACGTAGTATTTTTTAACAAGCATCTTCCCTTTTCCACTGCCAATTCATGTCGGGCTTTACCTTCCTCTCCTTTATCACCTCTAATACTCCCTTTACCCTCATCCTTCGGTCCTCAGGAGTCTCTGATGAAGAGCAAGTCCGGGATTACGAAGCTGGACAAGACCATTGCAGCAAAGGAGCGAGATCTGAAACAGCTTGAACAAATCCTTGAGATAGAGAATGGCTACTTTGAAGAGTCCCTCAAGAGGACTGAAGAGAAAATTGGGGATTTCAGAACACTGTAAGCTGTGGTGGATTCCTTGTGTTTGTAATTTAAGATTGAACTAAATATGATTTTTCAAATATTGGAATAATTGTAATGTCTTTTGAAAAAGATTTGAAAAAGAGAGCAAGTCCATTCAGGAGAAGGATTCTGCAATTGAGAAGTTGACTGATGAAATAGGGACCATAAACAGGTAGCACTATGATAATATTGTAAATTCAACATAAATATATGCACATTCTCCACCTGATTAACCGAATAAAAGTGAGTTATTTTGGGGGTATTAATCTGCATGTGGAATATGACGCAGTGGCGTGTTATGTGGATCTAAACCTAGTCTTTCTTCTTCGTAGTGAATTCGCCAAGACTGAAGAAATCCTGAATAAATATAAGAGATACAAGAACATTCTGTTCATGATGTCGCCTCCGGAGTGGCAGGAGGCCCAAGAGGCAGAGGCTTTGAAAGCCAAAGTCACGTCTGACAGAGACGCTCAGGATGAGCAGAACAGGGAGCCTCAGGAGTCAGCAGTTAGGCAGGGTGAGTGTTAAAACCCAGTGAATCAACATGAAATAGATTATAACTGCCAGCATGATGTTTGTTAATCCCCTCATATGGGTCTTAAATCAAACCTGATCTGAGCTGTCTCACCTTTTCCAGTATAAATGACATGACTTTTGCAAAATGAATTAACACTACTCTGTGTATGAGATTTGGGAATCCCTTAAGAGAGCGCTCCATCGATTTAGTTTTGCAGCTCATTAACACTGGGGACTCACAAGAGGCCGATTAAAAAAAGACTGGTCTTAACTGATGCGGCAAAGGTTCACATATCCTGACTTGCAAGCATGAATAGGAATGATAACATGCACACAGGTTTGGAGAGAGGTTTAGAGTCCAGTCCAGGTAGAGTGCTGCCTTCAACCAGAGAGCCCACGCTGTCCACAGCCCACTGCGACACACTGTAAGGAGACACCAACACACGCACGTCCATGATGAGACTGATGATTTGTCTTGTAAATGAATGTACTGTGATGCAGTGGTAAATAATAAGCTTGGTGTTCAGTATAAGGCAAAAGAATCACCAATATAAAGAAAAACATACTATTAAAAACATACTTTTTTATCCTCATGCGGATATTTGTTTTCATTTTACATTTTCAATTCATTTTCTTTCTGTTGATATGTTCTGTCATTCTTGTTGCTGCTGTTTCATGAAGCTACACAGAAAACCATCTACCACACACATATCATTCCATCTTAATCTCTCCTGAGCATAATCTCTTTCTTTGGCATTTCAGGATCACAAATTCTAAACTGGATCACAACGGCTCAGAATATGAGGTCAGTTTTCCTGTGGCACTACCTCATTTTATCTTGAGTGTTTATTCGCAGTACTCACAGTGTGGCGTCTCCTCCCCCCTGCGCAGGAGAAGCTAGAGCTGTACTTCTCCGATCCCCAGCAGCTACTGGCTCTGGTGACGGAGCTGACCGAGCAGAACCTGTCCCTGATTCAGAACTCTACCAGGGTGGATGAGACATTGGAGGAGCTCCGGCAGACCGTCGAGACCACCTTGAGGAAAATGTAAGGATATTTATCCAAAAGGCTGAAGTGGTTCAGGTACTGTGAACAACTTGTAGCAAAAATCCCATGCAATGCTAACGCCTCTCTGTCTATAGGAAAGAGGATGAAGAGAAGCTGATATTGCAGGTAAATGACATGAAGGACAGAATCAACAAAGAGAACCAGAGAACTGCCCAGCTCAAAAAGAAGGTTCAGCTCCATGACGCAATAAAGACACAGGACCAGGTAAGGAAGCAGAATGTACTGTATGTTTGGCTGTATTTCTTTTCCAATATCACCGTTTTAACTCTAAAAGCTGCACTTGGCAACTTAAAATGGATCCATGGGGTAACAACACCCAGAACTCATCTAAAGTGG
>LKNJ01006467.1:0-17827 GCA_002120245.1 Maccullochella peelii
CAACCGGAAATGAGGCAATACGCTTACCGCAGTACGTCAGCACGTCATCATCCTTCCATCACTAAAGTCCTGTAAGCCAGTGCAGTGGAGTTTCACTGTGCTGTTCAAGCACACATTGTCGTGTCTTTTCTGTGTCCACACAGGGCTTAACACACTGGCTGGTGCTGAGATCAAACATGTGACCTTGCCTCTATTTAGCAGTTTCCTCCATGGCCAAATCAGTCGAGTCAGTTGTCTGTATTTTTCCGGATATCTATTTTCATGACATCCACTCTTTTCCACACTATTATCATGTCAGCGACCCGTCCGATGAACCTGCTCTTCCCTCATCCCAGCTGGGAGATAGAGGGATAGACAGCAGTGTTCACAGAGAGGAAGTTGTAGGGCTGGGGGGGTGGGGGTATTTTGTTTTGAGTGTCATTGTGACAGTTTTGGTCTCTTCCTATCTCTCTTCCTCCGTGTGTGTGTGTGTGTGTGTGTGTGTGTGTGTATTGCAGAGCCATTGGCCAGTGGACCACTGTGTGACTGCCCTCTTCCTAACCCAGAGATGAGCTTCCACCTGTGGACAGAGGATCTGGATATCTGTGAGTGGCTCTGGACACCGTGGGGGGGTCTAAAGGAAGTTGTTACCACCAGTCAGCTGAAACTGGATTTATTACCTCAAAACTGAACTGAAATAAAGGAAAAATGTAGCTTAAAATACAGAACAGACAGAGGGTTTTCCTGACAACTGCCTTTGTGCACTGCTGTTCAACAGTCATACAGGGATAAATCACCAACAGTAGCCTCATTAGATGATGAGCAGAAATTAAATTCATTGTAGCTCGATTGCATCACAGAGCTTTTGAAAGTCATTCTGAGAGTGAGAATATCTGAGGGCTAGATTGTTCCTCTAAGCTGAATTTTATCAGAGCTGGACTTACTGTAACGAACCACTTTAAACAGCTTTGTATTGAATCAATGGAACAGTGAAACTGACATGTGTGCATGTACAGTATGGCCTTTATATTCTCAGTAATGCATGTCGCACACTAAAAGTGTAGATCCTCATAGTTGCACAATCGGTTAAAGCTCTGATAGCTTCGTGATATTTAAATGAAACACTGTTTACTGTAAATAAAGGACAGCGATTATTGCCTATGTACTGTATGCAGTGTTGCATTTAATGCTGAGGGGTCATAAGGCAGGCGCTGACCAAATGGGCGCACTTCGTCCCTGAAGGATTGTGTGAATAGATTTCGATGATAGATGGAATCAGTGAAGAAGTCTTGTATCCCTCATTCTGTGCTGTGACTCTATGCTGTGGTTTGTGCTGCCTTCCTCCATGTGACCTCTGAATTCATGTAAATGATGAATGTTGAAATGTTGACAGGGCGAGAGCTGGCCAAATGGTTTCGATCCAGCTCCATATCGGAGCAGTTCTCCCTCAGCGAGGAGCAGGAGGACATTGAACTGGGTGAGTCGCCCGGCGACCTGATGCTGTCTGACATGGCTCGCTTCTCCATCATGTCCAACGACAGCGGCATCGAGAGAGACCTGCCCCCCAACGCTGATCCCTCCTCATTGTCATCTCTGGACACTGCCAGCATGAGTGCATCGTGGGAACAATGCAAAAGGTAAATCTAATACCTGTTATTTTGCATTAATTAAAGGCCCGCTGCTAGGTTTATGTAGTTTAACTTAATTTGCAGTCTTTGTAGTTAAGTATACCTTCAATGTTTAGATTTTTAGAGCCATTTTTTCCCATGTAAATCATCTTGAAGACACTTGCTGCCAAGCCTTACATCATTTTAAAATGATTAGGACTTGGAGTATGACAGTAAACCCTCTCCTTTTCCCAGTGATCAAGAGTCATCGAGACTGTCACGCCGTGGAGGCTTCAAGATGAAACCATCTGTGAAGGACAGTATGGTGCTGATGCAGAACACCCTGGAGGACCACGCAAGCCAAGGAGGAAGTGAAGGGAGGAGCGGAAGAAGAGGGGCGACTCTGCAGAGGCGGGCAGGAAGCAGCGTGATGCAGAACCCCTTCCCCAAGCAGCAGAGACACTTTACTGCCAGGATAGTTGTCATGGGGGATGACAGGGTACTGGGCCGCCTGGCCAAGGCCTACTACTTCTTCAGGTGAGGGACTCACAAGATGCAAACACAAGATGATGAAGCTTCTTTGACAGCAGCTAGAGATGTGTGTGTGACTGAGCTGATGGAATATATTGCTTTCTGTTGTTTGATTTATATCCCTTTATTACACTGTACTGTAGTAGTTTTGTAATATTTTCTGGCAACTGATCTGTATACAATAAACAGTAAAATAATGGAAACTTTATTCTCACAACATACACTGTGTTCTCCACCTTAAATAGATGATGTGAGATTTTGGAGCAACTTGCTGCTGTTTTTGCATAATAATGAGAAGAAAAGTCCTCATTATGTAAACATGAAAAAACAGGCCTCTTTCATGCAAAAAAAGTATATACTCTAAATGAAAAAATACTTTGGGATAAAAATATTTGCTTGTTATGTATATGCTGTTGATTATAGTTGTTTTATTCTGTTTTGACACCTGTGTATGTAACAATGATGCCATAAGTTTATGGTGGAAATCATTAACTTGTATAAACTTCTATTTCCTTCTATACTGTATGAAGGCTAACAATATAATTTGATTACTGGAGAACTATTAAGTCATTACTTTACATTCTTTCTATGGCAGGTTTGGGAAGCTAAACAGTACTTCTTCTATTACAAATGTCATATGTTGAATTGAAATTCTTTTTTTTTGCTAGAATTGTCAAACTGCTCAGTGTACACATTTTGTGCTTCTCACGTATCTTTGCTTTGTCTTTGCAGGAAAAGGGAAGCGAGGAGGCTTTTTCTTACAATGAAAGTCAACCTCCAGTTTTACTACATCCCGGTTTGCAGGGCTACAACTCCCTTCTCCTCTGTCAAGGTAAACTAACTTCCTCTTGTCAACACACCATCTGCCTGTTATTGCGTGAAAGTCAAGAAAATGCCCATTACAATGTTGTCATTGTGTTTATTTTAATGTAGTGACGTTGCATGGGAAGTAATGAAGTGGTGGTTTTCTTTTGGTGGTAGAACTAAAAATATGCAGTAGCTAGAAAAAGAAAACCCTCAGACTTGTCTTGTTCCTCAATCCTCTTGATTTGCCAAATTTTATGCATTTTTGGTTCCCCTTTCATGTTCCTTTTTTTCTAGGAAAACCTCCATCACTCCAAGGGGAATACATGCACTCTTGGTTCCTACTTGAGCATGGTGGACCCGTGGTACAACTCTAACATCAAGAGTTTAGGCTGCATGATCCCCAAACTGGCTGAGATGGTACGATACAATTCCAAACAAATCTAAAGGAAAACATTTTTTTTTTTCTTCACAGCAGGCAGAAGAACGATGGACACTTGATTCTTTTTAGTTTGAATACTTGCACATTTTCTCTTCCACTGTGTTGTAGCTTGTGTTGTCTGAATGATTCACAGACATCATCACATCACATTACCGCATGTCATTTAGTCAATGTGGCAACTGTTCTCTGCATAAGTTGAAACACAGGAAGTTGCATAACATCTTTTACTGCGAGGAAAATAAATATGTTTATTTCACTGAAACCACAGCTACAGTGAGCTGAACTCAGAGACATCTTGACGCTGTGCTGACTCCGTAAGCCTTTAACAGGAAATAGAATTACCATAAAATTGGAAAAAATATGCAAAAGACCATGTAGAAAATGTAATAATATGTAAATGATATAACAGTCCAAGAGATGAGTCATTGTTTGAGGTGACTTCTCTTTATGAGAATTATGGAAAAGCTGGTTTTGTTCTAAGTCCTTCATTTCCTCTAAATACGCAACTAGATTAAATGTTATGTGATTAAAAGTGTTTTTCTCTAATTCTTGCATCCTCCTCTGTCTTCCAGAACTTTACAAGTTACTGGAAAAAATAGAAAAACATGCATTTTTTGCAAAAACATAAACTTTAAGTCACTTTAAACTTACAGCAGAGTAAACTATGTTACTAAAGAACATAGGAAAATTACCTGACAAGCAGTTGACCTTTTACTGACTCATTATATTCACTTGATAAGACCAAAGTGTGACCAAAATTTTGTGGTTACAACATCATGCAGGCAGGCACGTTCATTTCACATGACTTTTGTCTTCTCTAGCAACAGGCGAACCCAGGAAAGCCAAAAGAGCCCTTCGTGTCTGATGTAATTTCCTACTACGTTCGTACCGGCCAGCAGCCTGTCTACTTCAGTATCTACTTTGTTAAGGTAGTATGATACATTTTATGTGTAGACTTGTGTTTCTGAGCGTTGAAAAGAATAGTGTACTCTCCAATCTGAAGCCTATACTGAGCGAAACAGCTTTATAACAAAAGGTTTATCACAAACATATTCACATTCACTTTTTTCAAATGTCTTGGTTTTTAAAGGTTGTTTGTTCTCCATTAGATCACCTTCACCAGCATGAAAAAGGATCCCGTGGAAGATGTGTTTCTTACCCATCTAGAAATGGAGTTTCCTGAGTTCAGACAGATCTCAGCATCAATTAGAGGTGAATTGGGTATACATGTACATAATTTTTCCAGTGTTTTCTTTGATATTTGTGTTTTCATGTGCATGCTTTGCATGTGTATGTGCACAACCAGGTTTAACAACATGCCTGTCTCTCAAACAGATAAACAGAAGAAGAGCTCAGGAGAGGTATGCGGAGCTGTTGTCTCAGTGAATTACAGAAAGGTAAGTTGTTCTGTAGCCAAATGCCTTATCAATTACCGGAATCTATTTCAGATTGTGTTGTTTGTGTCTTTGTGTGAATGCATAACCTTTGACACTTGCTTTGTTCATGTGTGTGTGTGTGTGTATTTCTATGTGCGTGTGTCCAGGTGACATTAAGTGGCCGAGACATTGACAGAGGAATCTCAGTCAGGACGTCTGGCGCTCAGATCAACGCTATTCCCTCTGATGAAGCAGAAGGTTCAGTATTATCTCTAACACATTAGTATTTTATACTTACAGTTAAAAATTCCAAGACCTACTGTATGTTTCTTTTAAATATATTTTATGATTGTGTCTTGCTCTTATGCTCCCTTTTTCTCCCTTTGCCTTTGTCTCATAGATCTGAACTGTTTGACACTGACATTGAATGAATCTCCGACAAAAACTAAAAACAACATTGTGGTGAGTCTAGGAAATACCTCTCAAATTGCTGACTGCTCAATATTTCTAGTGAATAATCCTTATAAAGGCTGTTTATGTTAAAACAACTCACACAATGTAAATGGTTTATACAAAAATAAATCCTTTTATCTTTTTATTTTGTCAAGTCAAAGATTCGGACCAGCAACATTAAGATTCGCACTTTGGAAAGTCGATCTTTCACTCTTAAACTGGACAGAGATTGTCGCAGGACCTACAGAGATGTGCAGAGGTAAGAGAGTCTAGCCTCAGTTGTACTGTAAGCGACTTCATTTTTACATCTCTGAATAAAGGTCACATAAAGGTTTGGTGTTTCATTGGTTAGAAAAATGATCAGTGAAGCCATCATTGCTATCAAAGCACCAGCAGATCAAAGAGATCTCCAATCAATGAAGACCTCTTTTGGATACAAGTGTACCAGCAATTGTGGGTTTTAAAGTGGAACCCTGCAGTTTGTATTTGAAATTGCTTTGCTGGAGTTTAGTTTGTGCCACAGTTTGATTTGTATCACTTTCTCAATAGATTTATTTCTTTATAACAAAAGAAGTCTGTAAATTTAGTAGCTAATAAGACCTCTCAAATCTGAAAATTGACCCTTTTTAACACAGTCTTGGTGAATCTAGACCCGGTTTCTATTCAAGCCAAACTTATCTGCTCTATTTTGAACACGTTTTTGTTGTAGCATCGAGATCTCCCCGTGTCTTGATCCCGGATACTGCGTCCAGAAAACCATGAGGTCCAAATTCAAGTTGGGAGAGGACAAAGACGCTGGACTGAGCAAATACATGAGCAAAGGACTCCCTCTACCAATCAACACATTTGCTGGCATCATCACCTGACATGATGGAGTAACCCAGCAGAGAAACTTGGCAATTGGGACCATGCACTCTGAGGTTTCGATAGTGGGAATGGTTGTTGCTTCTAAGAAAACAGAAGTCCAGTCTGACACATGAAAAGCCAAACGGAATCACCTTTGAGTCATACTGAGCCGCTCCTGAAACCAAAAGGTTTAATTTGGCATACTATAAATCAAAGGCAACTTGAGGCCAAATGCAACACATACAGTACTAGTGTGACATCTTGCAGTCGCTGGAATAACCAGTCGGCTCTTCATGAGTGAATTACTGTGCATACAGTACATAGTATTGAGCAATATTGCCTGTAACACTGAAGAGACTGGCAGGGAAAAACAAGTAAGCAAAGGCAGGTACCTGTATGCATTAAAGATTTCAGGACTACTGACAGTTGGGTCACTAATCATGTGACACTATCACAACAACTCCACAGGCAATCTGGAAAATCTGATTTGAAGGGTTGAATGTAACCTAATTCATAGACACACTACCTATTACTGCCTCCTTGACACACACACAGACACACACACACACACACACGTACTGTACACAATACACACAAAATAAGCCAGACATACAGACTCAGCTGGCCTTTCAGCTATTGAAATATGCAGATTGTAGAAAGACTGGTACGATGACAGCTGACGGCTAACTTGTTATTCCTGTACCTGTTGCATAATGTAAACTGTTATGAAGATGCAAACGCTTGACATCATCGTTGGGTTTAGTGTCTGGAAACGTTCTGGAAAGTTTCTAGAACCGCACGATGTTCCGCGCAGAAGCTCGAGCCACGTGAAATGTTGTGGAATTATAACAGAATAGAAGCAACTTTTGTGTTTTCACTGTATCAGACAGACACGTGGATCATGCACAGACAGACCAAGCTACAAAAAGTAGCACTTCAGACTGCAGACTTTGTCCTTTGAGGCACTGTCTACCAACCAGACATGCAAAATTCTGTGTTGCATGCTTGATAATATACAAGACGAGGAACTAAACTTGGGGACACTCAAAAGTGAAACTTGCACACATGCCAGTAAATGTCTCATGCATATCAGCCTTGAAAATTTGTCACTGTGGTGTGTTACAGTAGAGTGAAGTGGAGGAACAGTATGTAAAGCTTGTATGACTATTTATGTCATAAATATGACCTCCTCTAAGTTATAGAGGGCCCTTCAAGATAAAACACAACTATTGGTTTAGTTGTTAACCATACAAAACAATAAAGGCATTGCATTTTTTATTATCTATGCTTCACTACCACAGAACTATTAGATTAGCTCAGGAGCCTATTTTTAACGCACTCTCACAGGTGTGATCTCAGGCAGTAAAGGTCAACAGGCTCAGGAACAGGAAGTTATTGGGTGAACAACATAAAACGTGTGAGTGTGTCTGTTGTGTCTGCTGGCCTGGCAGGGTAAAAATCATGAGTTTGAAATTCATGATAAATTTTGCACATAATTTTCATAAAAAGTCATATAAAGGGGATGCCATTAAAAGCAAAATGTAATTGTGTAAGTAAATGATTTTGTTTGTGTATTAAAATAAATGTGGTAAATATCTGCTTGAATCTGAAACCTGAAACTTTTTTTTCCTGAATAAACCACGAACTACTAATGAGCTGATCGAAAAGAGGAAATGATTTTTAGTAGTTTTGCCTTGACGCACAGTGAACTGTCCCATGCTGTCAGTCCGTCCAGTGGCCACCACATGGCGCAATTGAGTTACTGACTAACCAGCGTGAGCATTGGTCGACACAGGGAGACTTGCCAGAGCTGGTGGGGACCGCTGGAGCATCTCGCTCTCTCTACAGGTTGGTTACTGGCGATGACTCAATGAAATATAGCAGCGAGCTGAGACTGCAAGACCCTCCCCTGTAGTTTCCCTTGCTGTTTCCCAGCCACTGCAACTGGAAGCATAGAGAGGACAGAAGGGAAGCGCAGCTGCCGGATCGATGGAGAAGAAGCAAGGATCTCCTCACCAGTACGGTTCACTGGAGCGCACTGAATGGACCAGAGACAGCAACAAACCAGGTTACCTAACGAACAAACAATATTATTACTTGTCGATCTATTGACTGAGTTTAAAGTGACCTTTCTGTATGTATTTTGATCTCCTACAATATCACTCACAATTCTCCTAATGTGTCACTGTACCTAATGTTCTTATTACCATAACATTGCTACAGGGAGTTACAGTGTCTTTGGTATTGGTGAGTAGTGAATTTACAGTGACCTCAACCTGTTTCTACACTGTTTGTGTTATAATATTATGACATATAATGTTCCTGTAAGGCTTCATAGGTTTGGGTTCTATCTTATACACTAAAATGTATAACATATAGTTTGTTTTTTTAGTCTTTTACTTTAATATCTGGTTAATTTTTTTGTAACTGATAGAACCAATCAATGTATTTATCTAGTTGCAGAACAGGCAGGAGCTCTGAAAATGTCAAGAATCCACAGGTGTCTGTTCTACTAGTGTGTGTGTGTGTGTGTGTGTGTGTGTGTGTCCTTGTGTAATTACTCAGTGAGCCTGCAACTCATTCATTATCGATAAAGCTTAATTTTCTCTATGAATCATTTGGTCTATATTGTTTGGTCTATTGTCAGAAAATAGATAAAAATGTCCTTCGCAGTTTCCTAAAGCCTGAGGTAATGTCCTCAGATGTCCTCTTTTGTCCAACCAACAGACCAAAACCCAAAGAAATTCAGTTTACAATGATATAAACCATTGAAAAGCAGCAAATCCTCGCACTGGTGAAGCTGGAATCACAAGAATGTTTGACATTTTTACACATAAAATGAGTGAAACGATTAATCAATTATCAAAATAGTTGCAGATTAATTTCCATGTTTCATTTCAGTTCTGTTTCTCTACATTGCCAATGATTATTGCTTTCCTACATTATAATTGTGTGAATTATGCTCATAACAGCATTATGTTGAGGTTTTTTGGTCGTGCTGACACACCATCTATGAAGTGTATTGATGTGATCAGTCAGGTGGGAAGTTGGAAGATTTCATTCTTTCTTTATCCATCTTACTCCTCCTTCCCGTTTCCCCCACCACTTGTCCTCTCCTCCTCCTCTTTCCTCCATTTCTGCCTCTTGGTCTCAAATCTGAGTGATCTGCCTGCTATGTGCACTATGCTGTTCTACCTCATTAGGCGTAAAAAGCACATTGTGGCAGTGTTAAAAGAAAGGGACGGAGTAAGAGCAAAGACTGTAAACTGAGCTCATGATGTAATTCACATCTCCGGGGGTTTGGATAAAGAGAGGGGCAGGCAGGCTTGGGACGATATGGGGTGAAATGAAAAGCAAAGGCAGATGAGAAACGCTAACTGTGAGAGAGAGTGAGAAAGGGGAGAAAGTGTAACGGAGGGAACATTTCAGAGAGGTATAGTGATGAGTCATAACTGCTCAGTGGCAGAATAGCCTGTACTTGAGAGCCTCTGCAGCAGAACATATTGTCTCTAACGATGCAAGAATATACTAAACAACGCTTATGACATCATGTTGTACTGTTTCTTTATAATAACAGATCTGAACCCAGCTCACAGTCCAGAGTTTCAGTCAGTTACATGGGAATCCCCAGTCACAGCCACTGAAGCTTGTCTGACTTTTCTGCAGGGATGACCAGTGGTGAATGAACAATAATGGTGGTGAGATGTGATGTTGTGTCCGCAGATCCTGTTTGTACTTTTAAGCACAAAATTTCATCTGCTTTATGAGTTACTGCTGATAAATTATCCTTCAGCATCTTTACACCTGCAATGTAATGAGTATGCAGTGTGAATACAGTGTGACAATTTGAGATCAGGATACGAAGAGTGTGTGAGTGGTTCTTTCTGTTTCTCTTTCACTCTCACTTTCACACACGCAGACAATGCTTTATACAACCAAAGACAACTTCTTGTATGTCTGTTTGTGAAATGCGCTCACTCTTCTGCATTAGCTTACCATAGTCTCCCAGATATGTTTCAGAATAAATGCTGATTTAGTCAGCATTTATTCTGAAACACATATTTGGTTATGGACATTTATTATCACAAGTGTGCATTCCTCTACCATGACAGCGAAAGCCTCTGTGACAATGTCATGAATTGGACACTCCACTGTATCTTTGTTAGAATCCAAAAGAGACCTTTTTTTCACAGCAGACATTTCCTTGTCTTGCTGACTGTCACAGCAGAAAAACACAGGTGGAACTAATAGCATTAATGTGCTTCCCTTACAGGAATTAATTAATAGTTATTCGTTACACCTGTGCTTGACAAGTAAGAGTGTATGCTGTGAAAAATGTCTGTTCAGCTGTTTGTCAAGATCATTCATTTCAGTAAGAAACTCACTTTAAGTTTTTGGCAAATAAAACAGTTTAATTGAGTTGTTTTGTTATTTATATGCTATATAAAAAACACCACCAATTGTACAAAAATTCTTAATTCATGACTGACATGTCCTGAAAAAAAGGTATCATTTACAAATTGTTGTTAAAACAAACATTCTCCTTTTATGTGGTAAACAAAAGATAGGTATTTTATGTGGTTGCTTTATCTGAGCTGTCATTATGTATTTTTTATTCTTCATGCTAAGCTAAGCTAATTTCCCTCTGGCTCTAGCTCCATAGTTAGGGTACAGACATGAGAGTGGTTTCAATCTTCAATTTATAATGTAAATACTTTTTAAATAAAAAAATGCATCCATAGAAATTGTTAATATTTTGTTTGTCTAATAGAAGTGAATAAAATGTAAGTTTTCTTATGTTTGAGTGAGAAACAATATGTTAACTTAGAGATGAGGCTTATTTGCTACTTTATAATGCAGTGCATTTTAATGAACTTTAATTAACACTTTCGAAACATATGGGAAGGTGTAGATAGTTCCATGTACGTCTTTTTGTACTTTCAGTCTCATTGACAGTTTAATACTCGCTGTAACAGTTCACGCAGTGCTTTCTCCTCTAAGATGTCATGGTTGTGTTGACGCTACACTGACGTCAGACAGATTTGTCGTAGTAACAGAGTTCAGAATGTCTGTGTGAAGATGTCTGTCTGTACTTTGGGATCCCTTTTTGTCTGTCACACAAAGCAGACCGCAGTTGCAAGCCCCCAAACAAAGCTCTAATGCCAGCAGTGATATGAGACCATGTAAACCTGAAGTCATACAATCCCAGTTTGAGTTATTATGATACACTTCTCTTCTAGTTTGTCTTTTTTCATGCTAGTGCAGAAGACGTGTCTTCACAGCACTTTGAATGCACTTTCAATTTAAGGGCCCCAGGAGGAGTCTGTCAGTGGTGGTACTGGTATCTCCCTGGTTATGTCTGTCTCGGCCCCCATGTTGTGCAGCTCTCTACAGGGAAGTGACAGTTATCCAGGACCGCCACAGTACTAACTGGAACAATACGAGGGCAAGCGGTGGTGATTTCCTTCAGTTATAAAGTCGCGACCGTCACTGCAGGTCTTTGATTATCTACATTGAAGAAGGTCAACCACATCTCAGGGTAAATTGAATCCAGTGTATGTATTTTGGCATGCATGGCTAGAACAATTGCTTTTTGAGAAGGTGGTTGCAGTTAAATGTATGATATGCTGGTGTATTTGATTCTAGTGCAGCAGCTGCTGCTGCTCACAGTGTACAGTAGCTACACTGTGTGAAATGCTTTGATGCCCTTTCATACCGCACAAACATTTCCAGGGACCTTGGGACAGATTCATTAAAAAGTATACAGAGCTGTCTGGAGCCCACATGTTGTTAATGGTGGCTGAGATATGTCCAGCAAACATTGTGCAATTTTATATTATTTGCTTTATTTTAGAGTGAGGATTGCATTTTCATTATGAACTGTACAGTTTGAAAGGATACAATTAAAAGGAGAGATACAGGGAGCAGTGTGTGGAGTGACATGCATAATGAGACATTTAAACACAGCATTGTGTAATATTACTGCTCACCAAGCCTGTGCATTATATACTGTGTGTGAGAGAGTATATTTCTACAGGGATTACTTACTACCATCTCTTTGTTCTGTAGAAATAATTATGAACCATTCTGTTGTTTCTAGGAACATGTAGCATGCTGAAATTATTTTGATGGAAGGCACTTTAAATTATTTAATGCCTTTTGATTACACTTGAGACACGTATTAGCTGCAGTACATTTGTTCTAATCCTTTTTATTCTAAACAACTTTTTTGCATCTGCAACTGACAGTTACTTTCATTATCGGTTACTCTACTGATTCTTTTTTTCAATTTATCAATCAATAGTTTAGTCTGTAAATTGTCAGAAAATAGTCCATCACAGTTTCCCAAAACCCATGGTGATGTTTTGTTTTATCCGACCAACAGACCAAAACCCGAAGAGGCTCAAGAATGATATAAAACAGGGAAAAGGAGCAAATCCTCACACTGGAGAAGCTGGAGCCATAGACTTGGGGAGTTTTTGCTTGATAAATGAAATGAAACAATTATACCAGATTTTAAAACTGATTAATTGTCTGTCAATTGACTAATTGATCATTTAAACAAATCATTTCAGCTGCAGTTGGGAGAGATTTTTAGATTGGATTCTGTGTAAACTGTGTGGCGATTACACCATGGGGATTACATTTAAGAAATATTGACACTGAATGACTCAACAGTGAACTATCTCTCTACAGCAGAACAAGGCAGAGTAGACAGGACTGGGGAGGCTAATTTCCTGGGCTGACGTTTACGCAACTAATCTGTGTGTGTGTGTGTGTGTGTGAGAGACAGAGAGAGAGAGAGAGAGAGAGAGAGCGAGAGATAACAGCCGTGTGACACACTGATACATGATAATTTGGTTGTGACGCTCTGCTCCTCAACAAGCAATTTCAAAGTACATCTGCTGCAGCTGTTTATACAGTTTAAAATGCAGATTCATAGACAGTTATTGTTCTGCAGTGGCAAACTGGATAATTTTCGAAAGCTCCTGGAAGAGCATCTAAACGCACTTTAACGTTTTTGTGTCAGACATTTGTCCAACATGTGGTCTTTTAATTAAATTAAATTCAGTTTTATTTATATAGCACCATATCATAACAAATGGGGGGCACTTTTTCATATAGAGCAGGCCTAGACCGACTCTTTATATTTACAGACACCCAACAATTCCCACCATGAACAAGCACTAGGCGACAGTGGCAATGAAAAACTCCAGGCAGAAACCTCGAGCAGAACCAGGCTCTGGGTGGGCGGTCATCTGCATCATTGACCTGTTGGGTTGAGAGAGAGAGCGAGGGAGAGAGCGAGAGAGAGAGAGAGAGAGGAAAAGAGCAGGAGGAAAGAGAACATACAGTAGTACAGTACAGTACAGTTCTACATACAGATGTAAAGTAATAGTAGTGGTTATGGTATTGATGTTAATATTAATAAAAATAATACTAATAGCAATATAATAATAGTAATACTAATAATAAGACCTATAACAATAATAGCAGCAGCCGCTGCTGAGCAGGAACACAGGGGCAGCAGGTGGCCTGCAACCACAGATCCAGACTCTACAGCTCCAGAGGCAGCAATACCTGCAGAAAGCAACAGATACAGCATTCAGCAAGACTAAAAACTGTCCTTCTCTCCCTCTCTCCCTCAGGGGACGACGTGGTGTCCATGGCGGACTCCACCATCACCGTGGACGACATTGAGGGGGAGCTTTTTAAGATTGAGAGGATCAGGGACGTCCTGGTCAGGAGGGAGTCAGAGCTCAGATACATGTAAGTGGCTTAACAACACCAACACTTTGCTTTTATTTGTTGTCATGGCTGCCATCTGCAGCCAGTGTGATTACTGGAGACAAAACAGGTTCAATAACAGCAACTAAGATCCCAGATTTACAGTAGAATGGTGAAAGCATCTTTATGGTTAATGCTGGCCTATTTTGATTAAGTTATTTATTTTGGCAATATGATATGGTCTGCTCATTGCACACCAGAATATAAAATTAATAAACAGATGAAAAGTGGAGACAGAACTTTTATCAGATCCTTACCACCAGCAGGTCACAAAATACCTTAACCAATTGCCTAACCCTAACCATACCGTAACCATAATTTATTAGCCATAACACAATCTTTACCTAACCTTAGTTACCAAAATGTTGGCACTGGATGTTACAAACTGTTGTCATTGAACATAATCTGTGTCTTTGTAGAAATATTCAATATCAGTGTTTTTGTCTGGCTATGGGGTTGTTTAGGACACCTCAGGTTCAGCTCTACATTATCAGACCTGGCTCAGCTTTCTATCAGTTTAAGATGTACTAAGGCTCAGCTGTGATTTGAGGTTAATGGTACCATGCTAACATTAGTGTGTTGGACAAATTTTGACATACTGGTGGTGCTGGATTAAAGGCCACAGCCATTAGGATTCATCATCTGGTGACCATGAACATCTGTGCAAAATTTCATCCTGAAATTGTGTTGGACCAACAGACTGACCTCATCCCTGAAAAACAACATGCTGATTGACAGAGTGGCATCAATGTAATTAAAGGTCACATTTTTTACATTTTTAGATGACATAAATGCCACTACATCTTATTTGTGATTGGTTCCAGGACTGTCTGCATCAGGCACGTGGGACAACATGTTAATGTGGCTACCATGAGAATCCTGAATAAATGAATGATTAAGTTAATTAATCAAAAAAGTGCACTGATACCTGAAGAGCCAGAACAAACCATAGTACAGAAGCTAGCACCTCATTGGAGAATTGCACTCATCTTCAGGCTTTGGCTTTTCCCACCAAGAATCAAATCATTTAAGCCGTTTTTCAATTCAGGAGCACACCTTGGTGTCAGAAACACATCTCCTCGCAGCATTACCCTCTATTCTCTCCCCTCATTTCTCTCCATCACACTCTAAGCTGACCGCCATTAAAATTTCAATGGCTTTACCTTTGCGTCCTCTAAGCTGGCTAATGCATGGATATTTATTCATCCACTCCTTTGAAAGATAGGCAATAACATTGCTCAGACAGCAGGGGGAATGTGAGGATTGGTGTGCGTGGAGTAGCAAACAAGAGTCAAGCAGATAAAGTGGGAGAATGAGAAACTGGAGGAGGAGGTGGACGGGGAGAGGACGGAGATGGAGAGTCACAATTTGAAACACCTTTTTTTCCCAGGGATACACAAACAAACAAACCCCAAGGTGGGTTTTCTTCTAGTAAGTTAAGTAAAGTGTATAATTTGTATTCCAGACCTCATGGCCATTTCTCCACCTACACATCTGTGGAGATCATCTTACATGACAGGTAGACGAGGCACCGTGGCGAGGCTATCACTCTGCTGACATTGATGAATGGGTGTAATGTGTTGCCGATTTTGTGTCTGACCCTGTGAGTGCCTGTATGTGTGTGTTTCTAAAAAAGACTCTAACTCCGTCGGGCGAGGAAGCACAGAGAGTCTTCCACCCCACCTCAGTGTCAGTAATGATCCACTGACTTAAAGGGCCATTGAATTGCGTGACAGAGACAGAGGCGGAGTGAAAGCTATCTGACTCAGAGACGTCACAGGGATTCTGCGTCATCTCCTGTGTGAAATATAAGATCAAAATCAAGCTTTCTCTGTTTGAATTTCATTTTCCCATACAGTAGAGTCAATATTTCACTCCTCACCACCCTTTAAAGTAGAAAGTGAGCTGATATGCAGCATGTGCAGTACTAATAAGTGTTTGTGTGTTTCTTTTGTTCCATCACGCCTGTGCAGGATGGATGACATTCAGCTGTGCAAGGAGATCACCCGCCTGAAGAAGGAGCTGCACAAATTAGTGTCCGTACCAGGTAGGAGTCCTCTGGATATCAACAAAAACAGGCAAAAAGATTAAAGGGAAAGTTCATTTCAACAGTTTAACATTTTGGGAGATGAGCTTGTTTGCTTTCTTGCCAAGAATTAGCTGAGAATACGGATGTCACTGTCATGACTGTAAGCTAAATATGAAGATAGAGCCAGCAGGTGGTTACACTTAGCTTTATGCTAGCTTAGCTTAGCATAAAGACTGGAAATATGGGGAAATAACTAGCCTGGCTATCTCCAAAGTAAAAAAAAAAATCTGCCTACCAGCACCTCTTAAGCTTGCTAATTAACATGTTATATCTTGTTTGTTTAATTCATACATAAATTGTAAAAAATCAGGAGCAGGAACAGTTTCTCCATCCAACAGTGTTGCTGCTTTTACATTTCTGTTGATGTACAGATTAAGAGGGCTGTAGAGCTTCAGAGGTGATGATGCACATATTTTTGAACTTGGAACTGGACAGAGTCAGGGTAGCTGTTTTATTCTGCTTCCAGTCTTCATGCTAAGCTAAGCTAATCGCCTCCTGACCTCCTGGCGTATCTAATTCTCAGCAAGTAAACTAAGAATCGTATTTCCCAATATGTCCAAGTATTCCTTTAAATAAATTGACGGATAGCTTTCCATATGAAAAAGTAAAGTAGGTAATCTGGATAAAACACTTGCTCATACTGCAGATAATGACAAGTCCAATGAGGACCGGCAGAAGGAAGAAGAACTACTGCAGCAGATCCACAAGCTGGTTGAGACCAGAGATTTCCTGGTGGACGATGTGGAGTTTGAAAGACTCAGGTGTGCTTCTGACTCTGTAGGCTGTGAATGAATAATTAAAAATGAAAGTCCACTGCACAAAATGTTGCTGTTATGTTCATACAGGGGAACAACACATATACAAAACACTGCAGGGCACTTTACAAAATATTAGAGGAAATGGTAAAAAGGAAATCAGGTTGTCTTGCACCCTATGTTTTCTTAATGCATGTGAAATGCTTTTTATTGCTTATGAATTTAATGCGTATTATGGAGGACTCCAACAATGGATTCAGCTGCTCTCTCAGAGTTGTTTTTGAGATGTTTTGTCCTGCACTCGTAAAGAACTTAAACCACTGTATTCATTTTGCAGCAGCCGAGTGTAGCGATCACTCTATTTGTTTATTATATTTATCAAAAACCGGGGCACCACCTTCAGATCGAAGGAAAAAAAATAAAATAAATAAAAATATTAAAATTGATCAGTCTTATTATCTTATGGGTGATTTTCTTAATACATTGATCTTTGATCTCTACTTTGAATAAAACATCTCCAGCCAAAAACTTTGTGATAAAACAAGCATTTATTTATGGCTAAATGTCTTAACAAATCAATAGTGTGAATATACGATAGAAAGCTTAATGATATGATATAAAATAAAGAAAATAAACAGAAAGAAGAGGAAATAAAATAAAAGGTTATTGGATAGCATTTTCAAGAGATGGTTACCTTTGGCGATAGTAATGGGAGTATGTGTGGCTTAGAAAAAGAACGAGGGAACGCTAGTTTGCTAATTACTTTCCTAAGATCTAAATATAATATTCTGAGCTCTTATTCGACATCAACTCTGATCCAACAACAGCTGTAGTTGCGTGTTTGCCTACTTTTGCCGATCCGTCCTGTGCAGTCTTCTGGAGGGGAAGAAGCGTCGTTTGACCCAGTCCCACGTGTAGTCTTCTAGTGNTTAATGATATGATATGAAATAAAATAAAGAAAATAAACAGAAAGAAGAGGAAATAAAATAAAAGGTTATTTGAATAGCAATTTCAAGAGAGGATTATCTTTGGCGATAGTAATGGAAGTATGTGTGGCTTAGAAAAAGAACGAGGGAACACTAGTTTGCTAATTACTTTCCTAAGATCTAAATATAATATTCTGAGCTCTTATTCGACATCAACTCTGATCCAACAAC
>LKNJ01006468.1:0-17796 GCA_002120245.1 Maccullochella peelii
CATTTGGGTCCTTCCCTCTCCACACCACTTATCCTAACACAAAGAGACTGTCTTCTTATAAAGGTTGATACAGTTTGATTTTCTGAGTTATTTAAAGTGAAATGTCTTTAATCTTTGAATCGTCTGACCAACTGTGTGCCTCAAGTGTCTCTGGCAATCATAGGACTGTCAGACAAATTGAATATTGTCTTTTTTTCATCATCACCTTTCTCTTTTTGAACAAAGGAAGGTTTCTTTTCTAAAAACAACTCTGGTTATTTAAGAGCCTAGAGTAAAGGTAATTTTTGAAGAGGTTTTTCCCCATCATGTTTTATTGGACACAGGTGGCTTGGATACTGTCTGGTGCTGGGTTCAGTCATATAGCAATCAGCAGGCTGAGACAGGTGATCCACTTCTGCACAAAGTCTGAGCTTGATAGTAAATGTGGACATCACATTGATCTTTTCTATGGAAATGTCTTTGCTCATTCTTTTAAGAATGTTTACCTATGGAGTTTGAGATCTGCAACCATTTAGTGCAAGAAAATGTGGAAGTAGAAATCATTTGGATGGTTGAGTTAAATCATAGTGGGTGAAGCCAAAGAGCTACAGTTTTTCTTGCTATGTAAGTTAGAAAAGACATTTTTTATGAAATACATAGGGAGCCGGCATTCTGGAACTAGCACACCTGAATTGAATGCAGCCATTCTAAATGTTATATTATATTATATTGAATGTTTTCCACTGTAAACTAGCCATTCCAATCACAGAGTGTAGAAAAACATCATTTACAGGTTTCTGAAGGGACGTTTGGAAACCTGGGGTTTGGATTTATAGCTCACCACTGTCTTTGTCAGTTACTAACCACAAAATCCCAATTTGGTCAAACAGAAGGAAGCCAGAGGTAGGATAAGCACCATGGCTGATTCTTCTAGTCAATCATACAAACATATCTGCATTTGATGTCACAGCCTCTAACAGTTGCTATATTGGCAGGCAGGGGACAAAGCTTGCTTCTTAATACTGCTAGCATGATCAAAGAAAATTTCCTCTATGACAGACACACATTGTGTAAACTACACACATAGAATATGGACTGGACCTAAAGTTGAATTTCACCATATTCCACATAGTTTTTTTTGTTTTTACCTTGTATTCCTGTCAATATTCATCCATTAAGATGTAACATGCTGTATGTATCAGCCATAGGTTTCATGGAATTTTGACTTAGCATTCACCCTACCAAATATTTCAGACAGACAGCAACAAGTGATTTGTGAAGCTAGCAAGAGACTCTGCAGCACCCCCAGCAAACAAAACAACCAGTGCTATGGGAGAACTTTACAATCAGCCCAGCTGATACAACTAACGTCATCTGCAAATTGTGCAAGGCCACAATAAGCAGAGGCAGGGATGTGAAACACCTATCAACATCTGTAATGCACAACCATCTGCATTTCAAACATCCCGTTGTGAGTGTGTCTGTCCAGGCCACCCCAGCAAGGGCTAATACACAGCTGCATCCAGCCTCCTCTTTGTCACCAATAATGGCTGCATTCAATTCAACACTGTACCCAGACAACCACCCAACTGCCAAGCAAATTATAGAAACTGTGGGTGAAATTATTTGCCAGGACATCTTGCCCTTCTCAATTGTTGAAAACACGGGTTTCCGTAAGCTCCTAACTGTCACTGCACCACACTACAGGGTACCCTCATGTTGTGCTAAACCTGTACAGTGATGTTAAAGCAAAGGGGAGGAAATCCCTATTAAGCATGGAGGGCAATGTGGTACACTGTACCACAGACATTTGGACAAGCAAGTTTTCAACTAATGCCTACATGTCATTCACAGTGCATTGGGTAGGATGTGAGATAACTGCCCTACTCAACATGGCTGTGATCAATGTGGACCACATGGCAGTGAATATACTAGATTAGCTCCAGTTCCTCATTGCAGCATGACAAAATGAGGTCAGTGGTCAGTTTTCTGTATTAGACAATGCCTCAAATGTGGTGAAGACCATTGCTGATGGCTCACTTCATGCACTTGGTATTTTCAAATGCTCTGAAACAGTGCCAAGGAGTGAACCATGCCATCACCATTGGCAGGAAAATCACAGCGTTTGTGCATCGCTCAAACACTATCACTGTGAAACGCCACAAAATGCAGGACGAGATTGGCCTCCCTGTGAATGCCCTGGTGCATGAAGTGTCCACCAGGTGGAATTCTACATTCCACATGCTCCAGCAGCTGAGCAGAAAAGGGCAATCATTGCCATGGGGACACAGATGGATTTAGGGGGCTCATTCTCGCACCACCAGTGCTGTATAGTGGAGGATTTTGCAGCCTTTTGAGGTAGCAACCCGCAATGTCTGTGAGGATGTTACATCTCTGTCCTCAGTTATCCCTTGTGTGCATGCTCTCAAAGCTTTCTTGGGTAACTTGATGGCAAGTGAAGTAGTGCAAGCTCGGCCAGAGGCTCACAGGCTTGCAACATCCTTGGAGACACTGTTGGTTGAACGCTTCCTGCCAATCTTTGATGACCCCACTGGCCCCTACTTTAGGGCTATCCTCTTGGATCCCAGATTCAAGATGATGCCTAAGTCACTTCTCAGTGAGTCAGACTTTAATAGGCTGAAGGCTGATGTTGTTTCTAAGGTGGATCACAAGTTGACTCAGCTGACTGGAGAACTTGCAGCTGCAGATGCTATTTACAGTAAAAGCCTCTTTTGGGGGGCTATGCAAAGTTGACATCTGTGTCAACTCACCTGTCCTCCAGTAGTGTAGTAGATAACTACCTAGCAGAGTACAACACAGAGTCACTGTCCTCAGATCCACTGATTACCTACTGGTCAAGTAAGGTGGTCACACATCCAGTACTGGTGTAAGTATTTGACCTGTCCCCCAACAAGCGTCTCATCAGAGAGACTATATAGCGCAGCAGGAGATGCTGTGCCCATCGCTCCAGACTGCTCCCAGCCCATGTGCAGCAGCTGGTTTTCACTAAATACAACTTGGGGAAGTTTGAGTAATTGCACAAAGATGTGATGGGTGCTCTTTCAGTTTGTCACTTATTTCATTTATCAAAGGAAGGTTATAATTCAAGAAAAAGTCTAAAGGGACTTTGAAAGAAAGAAAAAAAAAAAAGTAGAATAGCCAAGAAATCTACCTATCAATCTACCACTGTAACTAGTTTTCATTCCCATTTCGAAATAATGTTTTGATTTGTAAAGCTGTTTGTTTTGTTTCCCAGTCCAAACTTATTATTCACCCCCCTCCTGTTCATGCTGTACACCCATGACTGCAATACATGGAGAGAACTCTGTTGTTACGTTTGTGGATGACACTACCGTCATCGGCTGGATTACAAACAACAACGAGAAATCATATCGTGAGGAAATCAACAATTGCAGAGTGGTGCACAGAGAACGAATGTGAGCAAAACCAAGGAGCTAATCGTTGATTTTTAGGAAAAAGGAGGCAAAGGCACACACTCCTGCACATCAGTGCAGCTGAGGTGGATCAAGTGAACAGTTTTAGGTTGCTGGGAATCTGCATCACAGAGAACCAGTCATGGACATCACACCATCACACATCTCTACCCTGATAAAGAAACCTCAGTAACAACTGTTTTTCTTATGGAAACTTTTTCTGTGATTCTGTGAAGTTTTTGTGCCAAGTTCTTAACTTTTACAGAGGAGCGATATAATTGATACCTTGATATCTTAAAAGAAATGCATATTACGACTTAACCTGACTGCAATTAGAAAGGAGTTGTTCTCTGAAAAACTGTGGTTTAACTCAAGCAAAATTCAACTCCACTTTTAAACTTCTGTTATTGACCAGCTGTAGCACAGTAATGGGTGGGAAGTTTTTTGACAGTGATGCCACACTTCCCTGTCAGTCACATCTGCTTCAGTTCTTTCTAGTAGGTGTGACATCTCAGTCACTGCAAAGCCATGGCCGCCTCACTCAGCGCCATCGCCTCTGTTGAAGGTGTCTCAGCTTATCAGCTCCCAGACGGAGCTGGCGTCTCCATGGTTTCCAAACCCAATTAAAGAGGATGTTCCAATTAGAGAGCAGAGAGAGCTCGGGTGTGATAGGTAAGAGCATAAAGGCCCTGGCCTCACCCAGTAGGCTAGCAACCCCCTCCAGTCCCTAAACTGTCAGAGTGTTGTACTTTTGTCCCTTAATTCATCATGTCTAGACATGTCTAGTCATCTAAACAGCAGACACTGCTGTATGAGCTTAACAGTGTTTCACTCTGCCCACATGTTGGAGCTTCTGCCAGGCTGGCATTTCAGAGATACAGACTGTGTCAGTATACAGTATGTGTGACAAAATAGTTGTAGTTGTTTATGGGTGTATTATTGTGCTGGTGGTGATGGCATGATAATGTACATGGATTAATTTGCTAACACCCAGGCTGAAATTCATATGCAGTCAATATAACATCAGTAACAAATCCACTCAGAAGCTCCCATCAACATGTGTAAGCTAATGAAAGCCGAGCAGTGTGTTCTGCCGCTCTCCTAACACCGCGCTATGCTATGTATTGAGCCAGACTGCTGCTAGTGTTTGCCTTCCTAAGGCCAAAGCTGTGACAGAGAACAAACACAGATAACACATGCTTTGTGTTTCATCAGAACCTCCCCTCTAACCGTTTGCTTTATCCCTGCCAATCCACACATGCTATTGAAGAAGAAAATGCTTGCTGTAGCAGTATCACAAGATCTTGTTTGTGTGATGACATGAAGTGTTCTGTTGGGTGAGGAAGATAAAGACAGTGTCAGGCTGCTAACTGCTCCACATTATCACTGTATGTTACCATTAGCTAGTTTGCTTTGCAGCAGCAGTGTCATTATTTGTAATCACCATGAAACATGCTGATGTGCATCTCAGAGACATTAAGTACTGACACAACATTAGATGCACATTTGTAAAAAACTGAAATGAATGATAGCAGTGATAAGATATCAGAATTTGACTTAGCTTTCATAAGGGAGCCTAGCATGGGACAATGTAGCTGTACATGCTGTAGGCTACATTTCCTTTTATAAAGCAAAGATACCATGATGCAATAGCACCTACAGGTACAGATACAGGCAGTTTGTGCTGACCATGTAATTCACATCCTCAGATTGGGCAGTTATTGTGCCACTATACTGGCTTACAACAAAGTAGTTCATTTCCGAAATTATGTATTCATTGTGCATCGTCTTTCTTATTCAAGTCCCAGTAACTTGTTAAATTTACAGTATATTGTCAACGTTTGGCTTTCCTCATTCCTTCTACATACTTTAGTGGAGCAGAAAACAATTGTGTGCATCTGTTTCATAATGGATTCAAAACAAGTTTGATTGCTTGTTTCTAGGTTGACACTCAGAGGACATTTGCATAAAGTTGAACATTTCTCAACTTTCAGAAGGTTGCACTGCTAGGTGTCCTTTGAGTCTTTGAGTACTGGTGGGCGGTGCCAGCATGTTTTAAATTATGAGGTTTAATTCACAATGAATGGCATCCTGTCACGCAGGGCCGTTTAGTGAGGGCTGTGACATCCACTGGCACCCCTGAGGGTACTGATGTTTTCACTATAATATGTTACATTTATAATGAATGCAGAATATTTTATTGTCTTACGTTAACTTTTAGTATCTTTACATACTTTACTAGTCCTTATTATGTCTTATCCTAGTTCAGGATATGATATAATAGAACATAAATATCCCTACAGGCTTCTAACATGATCAGGTTTACTGATCATCTGTGCAGGAGTTTCTTTGACTCTTCAACATCACAGTCTCTGTCATTTTCTCTGCTGAGGTTCAGGTATTATGTGACTTTTACTTACGGATGTCCTGATCATATTTTACTATCTAATATATATTTAAATTCTATTTCTGACCTTTTCCCCCCTTTATTATACAACTAACAGTGCACAGTTTAGGCCTTCATTAAATTAGTGAAGCAGCTGAGATGTTTTACAGCTGAATAGCTCTGTATTAAGACATTCTATCCATCTGGTTTCCTAAAATATGGATAAATCCTTAATTTAATTTAATCTCAGGGTGCAGATCATTGTTTATCATATGCTATCTTTAGTTAAACCTACTGATTTACTGACTCCTTACTGGGGTTGAGGATGCACCTGTGAACGTATTAACCATATCCCTGTTATTAGTCTTATCCCGGTGTAGATCATATTATGATGTTCGTATGGAACATACAGTAAGTAACCTGGTTATTCATACATGATTCTGACACAGCAGTGTGGGCAAATGAACCTGACCTAACTAGGATCTAATGTTCATTTACAGGATGTTTATTAAGGGGGGATTAGTTCTCCCAGCGAAATCCTTGTTGCTGCTCAGATTCTTTGAGAGCTCCCTCAAATCTAAGTGTATAACCATTTGCAATAAATGGTCAGGTTGGTTCTTTGCATAACTGTCTCAGACTGTATAGTTTTCTTTGCTATATCATCATCTTTGAGTGTTTGAAACTGGCCATGAGAGAATTTCAAGAGCCCAAGAGGGTGATTTACTCAGTCCAGAGAGGAACATACAGTATATATGGCAACCGCCTACGTGGCCTATGCCTAAAAATGGACTTGCTTGGTTGTGCATTCTAGTTAACAGTATTTGCTGATGTGAAGCCTGTGAGAACTCATATATGTTTTATTGAGCCAGTGGCCACCATTCTTTTTTATTTATTTGTTTATGATTTTTTCATTTCATCCTTTTTTTGCAAAGCACTTTGAAAACTCTGTTTCCGTATGGGTGCTTGAATTTTTGTCTCCATTTCCTGATAGGTCAAGATGGTTTGCAATGAGCTTGTGAAAGCTCAGTGTAGGTTTATTTTGCCTCCAGAAGCGATTTATACGGTGGCCCTGAGAGCTAAACGCACTTCAGTTTAAGAAAGCACATGCAAATGAACAAAACAGCTTAATTAACTTGACAACGCATGCAGGAGCATTAAGAAAAATCACTGCAAAGTGAGAACACAACCAAATACAGAAACACGCTGCAAATACAGAAAACACAGCCAAACGCTGAAATGCTGCAGGTTGCACAGAACACAACAGAAATTAATTACAAAACAATTTAATTATAATAACCTAATGGAAACTATACATTTTTTAGTTTTGACATTCTGGTTGCATGATTCAGATAATATTGCCAAATTTTGAAATGGTAAGCTAGTGATCAGCGAAAGGCTAACACTAAGTCATCTGCAATGATACCAGAATCATGCAATCAGAATGTTAAAACAAACTTGCATTGTTTGCTCATTTTTCAACACCACTGATGGGAAGTCGACTTTAGTAACTTCATGAGCCATAAACCATGACAACAAATCCCTGGTGTTTCTGGGCGTTTTTTTAGAGTTTCCTGGAAATTGTTGTTTTGTAACTCATTTCTGTGCAACTGCATCAAATGCAGCATTTCTGAATCTGTTTGTGTTTTCTGTATTTGGTTGTGTCGTCTGAATTTGCAGCATGTTAATGTACTTAGTAGTGGTGTCACTTTGCAGCGTTTTTCTACATACTGCGCATGTGTTTTGTCTATTTGCATGTTTTCTTAAGTTGCATTGTGTTGAGCTAACATAGAATCCACTGAATGAGGCGATTCCATCCTTTTATTGTTTTCAGTCTGAAATTCTGCTGTCATAAATGTTGCTGTGAAGGGGCCCCGCCACTTTATGCATATTTTTGCTTTTTGTGCATAGCAAAAAAAGTTTTAGTGAACATCTTTTGAAGGCATTGGTAACACAACATTCAGACACTGTTTCCTGCAGCATATTTTACTTCTTTACGTCTTGTTCTAAACAGTCAGTATTAGCTTTGGGCCTTACCTGTTCAGTGAACATTTTTTGTGTAGATCACACTGTCAAACCAAACCAACCAGAGGCAGTATTGAATCCTCCTGGCAGACACAGCTTCAGTCTGGAGAGTACATGTGATAGCTCAGCCTGGATGGCAGGTGCCACTGGAAGGTAAGCTGAGGCAGAGTTTAGTTATGGAATAGAATGGGGTGATTTATCTCAATAATGACTCCTTTTTGTGTGACAAGGCAATTTCACTGCCCAGAGGTGTTTTTTTCTCTCCACCTCCCCGGGCTGAAGGTTGTTTTCAAAGGGAAGCAGTGCTGATGGAATGGCCTGGAAAAATCAGAGTGGGGACAAGGGAGGAGGCTTTAGTAAACACACATGAGCAATCCTTAAGTTTGGCTGTGTCAGCTGAAGGGGTGACAATAAAGAGAGGGGATGAAGCAGAGCCACTTTCCCACTGGAGAGAAAGACACTGGTTTTCAGTTCATCTTTCTTTTCTTTTCTTTTCTGAAGAGGTTACTGTAGAGGGTTGAGCCTCAAAACACACTGCCTTTTGATTTTCATCCTTCCCTTTGATCCTGTCATACAAATCTACCATGTGGCTGCTTATTTGTATCTCTGAGTATGCACATCAAAAAGCTGGCAACCAAACCAACAAGAACTTGGTTCTCTACGTAGTATCGGCCAAACATCATTTCATTTTAATCTCAAATTACAAGCAGGCATATGGCCTAAAATATGTAGCTATAGGGCTTTAGAGTCAGTGTCACAGAAAGCTGCATTCATGGTATTTCATGACCTTAACTGCTACAACTAACTACTGTAGGATGCTGGCGTTGATGTTACTTTTGGGGTAAACTTCACCAAATTTTAGATTTTGGACTGAAAAATGTACAAACAAAGGAGAGGTAAAAAACAAAGGGTCATGACTTTGTCACTTTCAAATAAGCCATCATGTCTGCAAGTATAGCCTAAATGTAAGCTAGGTCATTAATAAAGGGTTGTACAATATCTGTCAAGTCTGTAGATGTGATGAATGCACATTCCCATCAGCCTCAGCTGTACTCTGTGTTAAGTGCTAATTAACAAATGTTAGCATGCTAATGACTAAGGGCAGCAAGATGGTGGTTAGCACTGTCGCCTCACAACAAGAAGGTCCTGGATTCGAATCCTGACTGTGGCAGGGCCTTTCTGTGTGGTGTTTGCATGTTCTCTCCATGTTTGCATGGGTTTCCTTTGGGTGCTCCGGTTTCCCCCGCCATCAAACATGTATGTTAGATTAACTCTCCTGTCAGTGCCCGTGACCAAGGCATTGGCTTAGAACTGGAGTTGGTCCCTGGGTGGGGTAATGTGCTTTTGGGGGGGTGGCTGTAGCTCAGATTGTCCACTGATCTCAGGATTGGCGGTTCGATCCCCACCTCCTCCTGTCCACATGTTGAAGTATCCTTGGGCAAGACACTGAACCCCAAATCTCTCCTGATGGTTGGCCAGCACCCTGTGTGGTAGCTTGCTGCCCTTGGTGTGTACAGGTGAATGAGCGGCAAAAACACTGTGTATAGCACTTTGGATAAAAGCGCTATAGAAATGTAGCCATTTACGTTATATAAAGGGTGTCTTTAAGTTTCTGAACTATATTTTCCCTCCAACTCTTTTTGTGACTATATATTTTGTGTTTCATTACGGCATATTTCTCAACAGTAAGACAACTGAATGAATATAAAAAAGTAATTATAGGTCTTAAAGTGCAGCCCTGTCAATTGTCCATGCAGGTTTCTTTGTCTTGTTTGAAGAGTTTGATATGTTTTTAGTGCCAGCAGTGCTTTCTTCTGACATAAGATGTTAAATGTTAATTCCTTGGCTATTTCTGTTTCTCCACACCACTATATTGTCCGACCTGCCCGAGGCTACAGATCAACATTAGGGTTAAATGAGACCCATTACAGCACACTGTGGAATATGGAATAATTCCAACAGACATTTCTGGGTTGGTAAATGAATCATATCTAACACATTTATATATCCATTAACATGATAGAGTCACTTAATCGAATTGTGTGTGTGAGATAATTAGACAGGGAGCTAGTGTGGAATCAGGAACCCTGGCTGATTAGGGTCAGTCCTGTCTTGAAGAAACAACATCACAGTGTTAATGGTCATCATGTCTCACTGACTTGATTCCAGACCACTGACAGTAACGTGGCTGCAGTAAGATGGGCCTGAAAATCTGAAATGTATCTGTATCTGAAAATGACTTCATGGTCGTTGTTCACCCTAAAAACTCTTGATTATGAACCAGCTAACTATCAATAAACCTGCACTATTGCAGGTTTGGGCTTTAAGGATGTTGATCTGACAACAGCTGCAGATACATTTTAGTCCATCTCTGAAGAACTGAAAAATCCAGACTTGTGTCAAATCATCAAAAATCAATTCAAACTAACGAAGAACAGGGCCCTGTGCTAACTACGCCATCCACACACCCTGACATGACATATAAATAAGGATCAGACTAACGAGGGGACCAGAAGCAGGTGAGTAAATGGGAACAGGTGAGGACACTCAACACTAGGGGAAAACACTAGAACAGAAACACACAGAAACCAAGACAAAGCAAAGCAAACAAAATAAAACAGGAAACGACAAAGAGTCCGCATCAAAACACTAAAAGTCCAGATCCTGACACAGCAGGTGTTGAAATAACAAAGGATAGTAACATCTCGTGGGAATCAGTGCTTGGGAATCAGTTAGCGAGCTAGGCTAACTGAGTGGAATACGAACTTGCCAGCAGCGAGGTTCCAAATGTTAAATGTTGTAAAGGGACAGTTTACGGTTCAATTTACCACAGAATTTGACATGGCGTCTCCTAGCAGCACCAGCTCTCAGTTGTCATTCAATCAATGAGGATTATGGGCAACACACGCGACGCATGTCTAAACACCGGTTCCCATTGTTTTCTACGCAAGACAGTTTTATCATATTTGTTTTCCTGTATCGGTTCATCCCGGCTTAACCTTGACCATTTCTTTAGTTAGTGTGACATGTCCGGTCTTTGTGCTATGGTCATTAAGTCACACATGTCAAATGGCGCAGTGTTACGTGTGGAAGCCGGCGTGTGTTTTGAAAAAAGGTGAAAATATGCACAATAGCTCTAGAATCATAATAATTTAATTTGACTTTAAGCTGTTTTAGAGGCTTTCCAACATAATCGAGACTAATGGAAACACCTCATATTTGGATTTGTTTTGATGAGAAAATGGCTGAATATAAAAATACTGAATAACAAAAACATTAACGGTCACTTTCACCTAGAAATATTGTTATCAGCCTTCAAAAAATCACTATCAGTCGAACCCTCCCACACACACACACACACTCACACACAGTCCCGCCTTAGGTTGGCCCTTGCTTGTTTGTGATAAATGCAGCATTTGTGTCCAGGTTGTAGGCTTATTTCTGCTCAGTTGCCTGCTCTGGCTAAGCTAAGCCGTGTGTTGCTGATAATGACAGCTGTGAAAGGAGTGGGGGACTGAATGAAAACCAGTGGGGGTGGTGAGTAGCCGTAGATCCAGTCACTCTGCCCTGCCAGGCCTGTATTTACCATCCTTCTGTGTCCTGCAGTGTCACACAAGGGTGCACACTGCTCTCCCTCACTTTTTTGTTTACCAGTGTAAGGGCCTATTTTTCTCTATAGGTAAGGGCTGTCTCCATTCAAAAGTGCTAGAAAAATCTTTCACCACCTGGGCATTTTTGTGTATTTTTTGTTTGTTGTAAAACTGCTATAAAAGACATATATTTCCTTTAAGAAAATACATATATTTTCCAGGCAGAAGTTAACAGGAGAAATGCTGGACTCTTACATTTCAGGGTTGTGATGAAGGGCTATCAACTCCTCGTATTTTGTGATGGATGTGTGTCCTTATTACATTGTCACTAATAAGCCACTTTGGTTTATATTTGTATTGTAGATTTAGATGATGTGTTACACAGGTAATATTTTGTTATTTAGGTGGTGTATTATATACCCCTTTTATCAATTGATTGTTACTGTAAAAGCCTGTGACTATTATGATGAAGGCAGTCGCTCAGGAGGTAGAGCAGGTTGTTTGCTGATCACGGGGTTGGCAGTTCGATGCCCAGCTCCTCCTGTTCACATGTTGAAGGTTCCTTCCCAACCTTCAACCCTGGGGTACCTTTAGGATAGCAAGATCTGTTCGTTTCATTCTTTATTTATTCAAATCTTATAACATTTCACCATGTGAAAAAAAAACAAAAACAAGGATTCACATTAACTACATTTCATGTTACGGTTTCAAACACATCAAAACATAGGAAATAAGCAATACATTCCAAATCACTGCATTAAAGTCCTGTATGTAGTTACGTCCCCGGTAACGACATGACAGCTTATGGTTGCTGGTGTGGCTCGTGAGTTTTCCAGGTGTGCAGCAGTCAGAAATAATGATAGAAATGCTGATACAAATCCCCAGAGCACCATAACCTGATGCATTTTGAGTGATTGAGAATTTGCCTAGATTATTTCACTTAATATTGAATTATTGTAATAAAGTCAATTGTGGGTATATTTAAGATTTTTGGAACCCTTTCCTCTGATCACCAAATTTCAGTTGCTTGTCAGTTATAGAAGTGATTTTGTTCAGTGTACATGTGTTGATTGAGTGAGTTGAGATGGACTTTTTCTTTATTTAGAAAACATGTCACAGAGAACATGCATGGGTGCCTGTGCAATCTAGAGCAGCTCATCTCATAAACATGTGAATATGTTGACAAAAGACCAGTTTCCCTTGAAAAAACTTGAAAGTTGACTAATAAATTAGTTGATTGACATACAATGAATTGATTATCAATGTCGTTTTCTAAGTCACTTATCAAGCTACAATGCTAAACAGAAACTGGCTCCAGCTTCTCAAAGGATTTGAGGATTTGCTGCTTTTCTCTGTTTTAGAGAATTGTAAACTGAATATTTTAGACTGTTGGTCAGACAGAAGAAGTCATTTGAAAATGTCAGACTTGTCCTCTGTAAAACTGTAATGGGCATTTTCACTTTTTTCTGATGTTTAACACCCAAACATTTAATCAATAACACATGTAGACTTGAATTACATTCAACAGAGTAGACATAGGTCATCTTTGACTATGCAGGACCGTGATTTTGGTTGTGAGAGAATTTGCATCATTAAATATAAATGAAAATACTTTCATGACAAATTTCTCACAAAGTGATTAATTTGTAATTCCAATGTGCTGCCAGGATTTAAAGACTAACTACCCCCAAGTGTAGTTTTGTGGGTGCAGTTGGGTGTAGCAAGTAGAAGTATTTACTTCAAGAAATCCAGCTCAATGCGCAACCTAAAGGATGAAACCAGCAGAAGCCGTTTACTTTGAAATGCATTTGCATACAAGGACATTTGTAATAAGATGTCATCAGTGAAAAAAAGAAATGCCCAGTATAAAAGCAGATCGGTGAAGGCGTGCAGGTCAACCATTTTGGAAGATGATCCGCTCTTATTTTCAAATGTCACACTGAGAGGGGTCAGACTTTGAACAGGAAAGTTGATATGTGAGTTGTAGCCTATAATTATAATAATCACTGTTTTCACATCACACTCTGTTTTGAGTGGCTTTTACACTGTTACTTTGTCAGAACTGTGGTTGGAGACCTCTGGTTTTAAGATAATTTATCCTGGCTAGGTAACATAGCTGCTAATGTTAACAAGCTTTCATGGATGCCGGTGGAGAGACCCCATTGGTCCCCAACAAGAGATTAATTTCTCTTCTGTGGCAGTAAACACAATAAATGGGCCCATGGATAACTCTGCTATATTCAGCTTCACTTGCTTTATATGTTTAGGGCTGATGAACAGTAACATTACAGTAATTGAACCACTATAAGCAGCAGGGCTACAGCTATGTACTGGCACTTCCCCAAACCCACCAGGAGAACCTTTCATATTAGACCCGCTGTCCCTCAAACACAACACATAAATGTACTTCTAGTGTGTTCTCTGTTGGACTTCCTGTCTTTCCGGCAGAGAAACAGACAGACAGTAACTAACTCACTACCGGCACAGTGGCCAATCATGTCACTACCCATACACTGAGTGGTTCTGGTCAGTCACTGTCCCCCATGTCTCCCTGCGTAGCTATGTAGCACAGATGTTTATACCCCCACATCTTTGTTGCATTTTTTTCATTTTTACTTTAAATATTATATTTCACGTACAGTACTACAAAAATGACTTGTTAGAGCAGTTTGGGTACATTTACCATCCATTACAACTGTGGTGATGATGCTTCGACAGAGGGTTGGGATTCAGAGGACAGGGCAAGCTCTGATGACATCACCAGAAATGATGCCATCGTGTGCATGAGTAATGGAACAGCAGTATACCTATTTTTAATGTTTTTTTATATTTCATCATCACTCTAATGACCTCAGTTTTCACTTGTGTGAGCAACTAAGTGAACAACCTGGGGAATTTAAAATTCTACACACTGGTGAAGGGTAAGTTTATCCAAATGTGTGTGTGTGTGTGTGTGTGTGTGTGTGTACAGACATGAATGTGCATCAATGAGTGTGCATCTTGTATGCAGATAGAGGCAGTGCGTGTCCACACTTCAGAGGGATGTGAGGCGCAGTCACTGGGCTTGAAATCAAGCAGAGTGAAGATTGTTTATGGACTGCCAAAAGTAATTAATCTCCCTTCTCTATGAAAATTAATCGGATTAAACGTTCTCGTGGCCCAGTGAATCTGTCTCACTGTAATGTGCGGATGCTGAATCTCTGGCTGCTCCTCTGTCCTGCCTCATACCCATATTGCCAGTCCTATAGGCCGGGATCACTGGCTTCACCACAACAATGAGCTGCACAATGACTCTGGATTGTAATCACATTCTCCTGCTTGTCTGAATGCTTGTCTTTCACGGTGGGGAAAGAGTATTGGCCACTTGACCAGTATCATATTCTGACCTTTGATAGAGATGCTGAAGTGCTGAGAGAGATTTGTTGATTAGAGTTTCATCTGTGTGTCTCTGGCCGCGGGTGAAACACATGTTCACATGATGATTTGACCTTTTCAGCAGTATTCAGAAGAGTATTCTGTATCCTCCTCGCCTCTCATCATATAAGTGGGTTATAGGTTAACATTCTAAAGAGGCTGACTGAAATATTCACGGGTTACTTTAGTTCTTGCATGCTTGATGCCTCCAATCGTTCCAATTCCAATCCAATCCTTTCGTCTACTGACACACACACACATAGTACATAACAGTGCCCTCACAGGAAAACAAATCTATGTTAGATAGTAAGGCTCTGACATTATTCCAAATATATTCATCATGTCTGATTCTGACCAAGTCATGCTCAAACCTTTAAAATGACTTAAGGTTTAGGCCCCTGTAGCAGCCTCACACTGTGTCTTCACAGGAGACGTAGTGTGAGCAGCATGTTAGCAAAGCAGCAGCAGTGGCTTCAGACCTCCATCTGTGGCTACACAGGATGCGTTCGGGCACAGTAATGAGTGTAGGTCACCCAGTGCTCAGAGCCCAACACACAATCACTGTATTATGTGTGTAAAATGGAAGGAAATAGACTTCTGGTTGCGTTTACACGCATATAGCGTAAGTGAAATGTGAGCTGTTACGCGACCTGTGTAGCCTGCTGGATTGATTATAATAGGAGCGCATATGTTCCGTCCAGACCGCCCTCCCCAAAAATATGCCCGTATAGGTCGTCTGCGCAAGCAGCTTATAACAGCCCATATTTATTTTATTGTTAAACGGTGACCTCTAGCGGCCATAGTAATTATGATGGCAGCAAAGGAGGAAGTCAATGAGGTAGGATAAAGAGCGAGAAAGTCTGCGTTGGGAGGAGGTCAGGGTGGATGGATGGGTCAAACACAGCACTTTCCCAAAATAGGTCCAACAGAGCAACGAACATGAGCGGCCAGACGATACAGGTTGTAAACAAACTTAGAGTTTAGCTAGATTAACTTCAACTTCATTGGGAGATAAAACCAAAAGTGAACACACATGAATGTCGCTAATAAAAAACTGTGTACACAACTACAGCAAGTATGGTAGATCAAAGTTAAACCAGGAAGTCAGTCTGTAAATTGTGATAGATGTTAACAACAGACACTTTGCCTTTGTTTTCTCCTCCAAATAAGTTTAACTAACCTATCTGATTCTGTAACTACTTGTGTTCTTTGCCCTATTGGACCTATTTTCAGTGATGACACAACAGAGTACAATGTTATCATAACCGCTAGAACTGATGTCCCGAGCAACTTGAATAAAACCCACATTGTAATAAACTGGTTTTCCTTTCAGCATGAATTAGAGTAGATGCCATGCTAACACTAGCATCATTTTTGTTGAGTGATTCTATGCAAAATGGATTATTTCTGTCTCTGTGGGTTTGTATACATTTTCAATGCACTTATTTTACTGCACAAAGTATGTTTTATTTAATGTACCATTTATGGAGGGTTTTATTCAATGTGGTGGGTACTAGAGTTGACAAATGATGAGTTGAGATGGGTTTGTGTTGGAGAAAAGCGTTCTCCATCATGCCTTAATATGCCACCCTGTTAAGTTATTATAATGTGTTTGCAAACAATTTTTTGCTCACTCATCCATCAGAAACAGGCAGGCAAAAGGTGATGTAGCTTACAGATACACCACCACCATATCCCCTGCTTATAATAGGCCCTGCACACCCATTGTACATCCACACACTTTTTTCACTTCTTTTGGCTGATTATACCTCTTCTGAGGACTGTGTGGGTGTGTACAGACTGGGCTTGTTTGACATCTCCCTCGCTCTTCTGTTAGTTTTGTTGCACTTGTTTGACAAATGACTTATTGGTAAATGGTGTCACGTGACGTCCTGTAATTCCCAGTGTAGTTTCACCTACCTTCAACCTAAGCAGAGGTCTATTTATACAGAATCATTGAAAACACCTGTGAAGGTGTGCAGGGCCTTTGATGCTAATGTGTTAGCAAACAATTACTTACATGCATATCCAGCAGACACAGAGCAATATTATGAGCAACATTTGGAGTCATGTTTGTGTTCACCTGATAAATGTAAGTTGAGTATTTACTCTCCTTTTAGCTATGATATGGTCTCCACCAACCCCTGAGAAAAATATTTGGCTGCTAAATGCTCCACTACTTTGTGTGTCTGCTGTTTGGTGCTGGGAATGTAGGGTGCGTCGGATGTATTAGAGCTTTTTTGCTGGAACCAGCTGTTTACAGGGGGTTGATGAGAGTATGATGAATGATGAAACTGAAACATAAAGTACAGTGCATCCGGAAAGTATTCACAGCGCTTCACGTTTTCCACATTCTGTCATGTTACAGCCTTATTCCAAAATGGAATAAATTCATTTCGGTCCTCAAAATTCAACACACAATACCCCATAATGACAAAGTGAAAAAAGTTTTTTAGAGAGTTTTGCAAATTTATTTTTAAAAAAAACTAAGAAATCACATGTACATAAGTATTCACAGCCTTTGCTCAATACTTTGTTGATGCACCTTTGGCAGCAATTACAGCCTCAAGTCTTTTTGAATATGATGCCACAAGCTTGGCACACCTATCTTTGGGCAGTTTCGCCCATTCCTCTTTGCAGCACCTCTCAAGCTCCATCANTACAGTGCATCCGGAAAGTATTCACAGCGCTTCACGTTTTCCACATTCTGTCATGTTACAGCCTTATTCCAAAATGGAATAAATTCATTTCTGTCCTCAAAATTCTACACACAATACCCCATAATGACAAAGTGAAAAAAGTTTTTTAGAGAGTTTTGCAAATTTATTAAAAATAAAAAACTAAGAAACCACATGTACATAAGTATTCACAGCCTTTTCTCAATACTTTGTTTATGCACCTTTGGCAGCAATTACAGCCTCAAGTCTTTTTGAATATGATGCCACTAGCTTGGCACACCTATCTTTGGGCA